>CAUYLG010031141.1:0-54526 GCA_963573385.1 Cacajao melanocephalus | reverse complement strand
ACCCGTGTGGCTCCTCCGCCAGGAATCTCCTAGTCTGTGGGCAACAAGAATTCGTCTGAAAGTGCGGCGTCCACTCGCTCTCTGCGCTTTCACTGGGAGCTACAATCCTGAGCTGTTGTTAATCGGCCATCTTGGATCTCTCTCTCGGCTTTATTTCTTTTAGTGCTGAATCATATTCCATTTTCTGGATGTATCATAGTTGATTTATCCATTTACCTACCGAAGAACATCTTGATTGCTTCCTAGCTTTGGCAATTATGAATAAAGCTGCCAGAAGCATCCATGTGCAGGTTTTTGTGTGGACACAAATTTTCAATTCATTTGGGAGTGTTATTCCTGGATCATAAAGTTAGAGTATGTTTCATTTTACAAGAAATCGCCAGACTGCCTTCCAAAGTGGCTGCGCCATTTTTGCATTCCTACCAGCCATGAATGAGAGTCTCTGCTGTGGCACATCCTCACCAGCATTTGGTGTTGTCAGTATTCTGGATTTCGGCCATTCTAATATGTGTGTAGTGGTATCTCATTGTTGTTTTAATTTGCATTTCCCTAATGAGAGTGATATTGCACATCTTTTCATATGTATATTTGCCATTTGTATATCTTCTTCAGTGAGGTGTCTGTTTTGGCAAAAGATGGTCTTTTGCCCATTTTTTAATCAGGTTGCTTGTTTTCTTATTATTGAGTTTTTAGAGTTCTTTGTCTATTTTGGATAACAGTCCTTTATTACATATGTGTTTTGCAAATATTTTCTTCCAGTCTGTGGCTTGTCCTGCCATTATCTTGACAGTGTCTTTCAGGGAGCCAAAGTTTTTAATTTTAATGAAATCCAGCTTATCAATTATTTCTTCTGTGGATTATGCCTTTGATGTTGCATTTTAAAAGTCGTTGCCAAACCCAAGGTCACCTACATTTTCTCCTATGTTATCTTCTAGGATTTGTATAGTTCTTCATTTTATGTTTGGATTTCTGATCTGCTTTGAGTTAATTCTTGTGAAGGGTGTAAGGTCTGTGTCTCAATTCACCTTTTTGCATGTGAATGTCCAGTTGTTTCGTTGAAAAGACCATCTTTACTCCCTTTAATTACCTTTGCTCCTTTGTCAAAGATCAATTGACTATATTGATGTGGGTCGATTTCTAGCCTCTCTATTCTGTTCCATTAATCAAATTGTCTATTCTTTCATTAATACCAGTGTCCATTGCTGTAACTTTACTGTAAGTCTTGAAGTCAGGTAGGGGAGATCTTCTGACTTTCTTCAGTATTAAGTTAGCTATTCTGGGCCTTTTACATTTTCATATAAACTTTAGAATCAGTTTATTGATATCCATAAAATAACTTGCTGGAGTTTTGATTGGGACTGTGTTGAATCTTTAGAATTTAGAAAGAATTTGAGATAAGGCTTCTTATCCATAAACAAATAATATCTTTCTATTATTTGGTTCTTCTTTGATTTCTCTCATCAGAGTTTTTTAGTTTCCCTCATATAAATATTTTTGCATTGTTTTTAGATTTATGCCTAATTACTTCATTCTTTTGTGTGCTAATGTAAACGGTATTGTGTTTTTAATTTCAAATTCAATTTGTTTATTGCTAGTGTATAGGAAAATGACTGACTTTTGTACAATAACCTTATATCCTGCAACTTTGTTATAATTGCTTAATTCCAAGAGGAATTTTTTTTCCATTCTTTTGGATTTTCTGCAGTCAGAACAGTTTTTTTAAAAAAATTATACCATATTTATTTGCTACTAAGAGCTCATCTACCTAATGATAGATTTTGTTGGAAAATGGGTAGGAGCTGAGAGGGGAAAAAGAACTATCATGCCATGAAAGATGCACAACAATTGTAAAACAGATCCTAATTTAAGGTACTTTAAAATATCACGTGAGAAAATATACATCTTAGATCATTCCTTTCCCTAGAAGCACAGTGCACCCTGAGCTCCTTCTTAGAGTAGAAGATGCAGCAGTGTTGCGGCCCCGTGGCTCCAGGTTGCCGGGAAGTGGGGGGACGGGGTGCAGGGGATGCCAGTAGCTAAGACCCAGGCTGTCCAGGGAGCTATGGGTGTGGGGACAGCCCCAGATCTGCGTGGGACCAAAAGCCTGGTGTTCTGGGACTGGAGATAAGGTGGTGCAGCTCTTGTCCACCCTGAGGCCTTTTCCAAGCAGCCAGTATCAGGGGCCTAAGACCACAGGCTGCCAAATTGGCGCGTGTACGTTTTTTTTCTGTGTTTGGAAATAGCAACTTCCAGGCACGAAAGAGCCAAACAAAAGAACAAACAATAACCCAAGGATAACAAAACACTACTTTTTGCAGTAGACATGTGTGGTTTCCTTCTGTAGGGATCTTCTGCTCACAGCCCCTTTACAGCCTTTTGGAATATCTCAACCTCAGGGACTCACTTCTCAAGCCCAGGGCTGCAGAGGCCCTCATGTGACTTGGGCCTGGCCCGTCAGCATATCTGTTGGCTTGGCCTTGGTGATTGGTTCAGGGATGGTCCCCTGATTCCAGCTGGTCCAATGAGAGCCCTCCTCAGGACTTCCGCCAGGACGTCCTGGGAACCCCGCCGATGTACCCTTTCTGGTGGGATTGCCAAACCCTTAAGACATTATCCTCGAGCTGGGATCGGGTGGGGGACATCCTAGGGGAGGGGATGGTGAACCTGCCTGAGAGTGAAGCCACCACAGAGGACAGCAGGCAAGGAGGAGGGTCCTGATAGGATTGCCTGAGGCTCTGGGTCCTGGTGCTGGAAGGCAGCCACACCCTGGCATTTTCAGATACACGAACCAGCAACCCCCTTTCATACTGAATCCTGTTTGACCGGGTGTTTGTCACTTGACTGACATCCTCTAAGAATTGTGCAGTGGGCCGTGTGCTGCCAGCCACCTCCTTCCAGAAAGACAAACTCCTAACTCTCTCAGAAAACAGGCTGTGTCTGTGCCTCTCTCTCCTTCCTAGAACCTGAGGACGCCCCTCCTGACTCCCCACACCTAGGGCTGACCCGGACGTCCTCCGAACCCCATACCCGTGCAGCCCTGCCTAGCAATCGTGCTCAGCAGCACCCACCTGGTACGCAGCTGCTTGGGCATCCGTCTGTCTTTGTCTTCTCCTCTGGAGAATGAGTCCTGGGGAGCTGGAGCCCAATTGGCCCTCCCCTACAGGCCTGGGCACCCTGCCTGGCACTTGCCTGGTGCTCCGTGAACTGAATGGGAAAAGCAGACCAAGTCACCTGGAAAGCAGGCATAAGACGAGGAAAGATCACAGGTCTTGGAATCCAAAAGTAATGGGCAGCATCATGGCACTGCAGCTGTCTGGCTATTTACTTGGGCAAATCCTGGCTTTCTTTGTCTCCAGCTGCCTCGTCCATGGCAGAGAGGTCATGGGCCTAACCCTCGTTGTGTCACAGTGGAAGCATGCTCAGGGCAGCATGTGGACTCTCACACAGGTTCCTATTTCCTGGGAAAAAAGCACACCCAGAGCTGCCTGCTTTACATCTGCAATCCCCTTCAAACCTCCCTGCTGCTGAATCAGGAAGGCTCCGTTTTACAGATGAGGAAACTAGACACGGTGAAGTTAGGTCAGTTGCTCAATGCCACACAGCTGGTCATCGAAAAAGTTGTTCTTGAGCCCAGACCTGTCAACCCCAGAGCCCTGGGTCCTAGCTTTTTTTTTTTTATTTTATTTTGATCATGATAGACCAGGAATGGGTCCTAGCTTTTAGGCTCCAGTCTCTCTAAGGGTGGAAGGGCTTCCCTGAGCAGTGGCCAAGCCAAGGGGTGCCTTAGGGGAACATTTTTGTTGTGGTTGTAGAGACAGGGTCTCCCTGTGTTGCCCAGGCTGGTCTCAAGCTTCTGGGCAAGTGATCCTCCCACCTCAGCCTCCTAAAGTGCTGGGATTACAAGTGTGAGCCACCATACCTGGCTGGCTTAGGAAAACTTAAACCCACCTCACATCTCCCCCAGCCTCTAGAACCCCCGAGTTAAATTTACAGTCTGAGTAAAGATGGTATGCCTGTTCTTCAGCTTCAAGACCAGCCCCAAGCCCCTGCTCCTAAGGCAGACTGCCAATCTCCTAGCCTGTCCAGCCTGCCCCTACTGGGTGACCTGATGAGACAAGGAGTGGGGCTGGGGTCCTCTGAGCCAGACCACACTTGAAGCTTCCAGAGAGCTAACACAGGGAGATCCTGTCCTGAGCCCAGGCCTTTCTGAGGCAAAGCCCCTCGGTCTACACATCTCAGCTGGTGCGTGGTCCTGGGTGGGATGCAAGGCCAGGCTGTTTCCAGTTTTGAGACTTCCGATATGGTAAAAAGTGAAGATGCATCAATACAGATTTCCACCGTGGTAGTGCACCTACATAAACAGCTTTCACGGATTAATGCTTAACACACAAACAGTGTGATTTCACTATGCCATGGTACTCAGTGTATTTTTAAAAAATGATTGATAGGTCACTGAAGGCAGCCTGGCCTGGCAATGGGCCCCAAGGTTCAAGGTGGAGAATGTCCTTGGTTTCTATCTTGTTCCTGTGACTTGTACATGACAGTATTTAGGGAAGGTGAAAGGCATACCTTTGTGGCTCTTGTCCTGGTAAAGTGGGCAACTAGGTGCCACAGTCAGCATTGGGGAGGGGCCCAGGAGGTGGTGGAGCCCTGCACCTTCACCCCATCACCTGTGCTGGGGTTCCTGCCATCGGAGGCTTCCTGAGAATTTCTAGCCACCAGAAGGGGGCAGACGGTGACTTCTGAAGCTGGGACACAATGGGTCTGTGAGGAGGCAGGCAGGAGGGGGTGGTGGCCAGGCTGCAACCACCACCTCCACCTTGGGACAAGCTGGGCCCCCATTGGCTGTGCTTGGCTCTTAGGTGTGGTCTGGCTCAGAGGATCCCAGCCCCACTGCTTGTCTAGTCAGGTCACCCAGCTGGGGGCTGCTCTTGAAGCTGAAGAACAGGCATATTGTCTTTACCTAGATAGTAAATTTAACTGCAGGCTTGGAGGGGGGCGATGGAGATTTGAGGTGGGTTTAAGTTTTCTGAAGCCAGCCAGGTGCAGTGGCTCACACCTGTAATCCCAGCACTTTGGGAGGCTGAGGTGGGAGGATCGCTTGAGCCCAGGAATTTGAGACCAGCCTGGGCAACACAGGGAGATCCTCTCTCTACAACCACAACAGACACATTCCCCTAAGTGACCCTTTGGCTTGGCCACTGCTCAGGGAAGCCCTTCCAGCCTCAGAAACCCCCAGAGCCGCCAAATCGTCCTGTGTGGAAGACAGACACAGATGCAAGTGTCTCAACGCCTCTGTGCATCCTGATTCCAGGTGGGTGGTGCTGGGAGATGGGGGCCTCTCACTTAGAAACTGCCTCCCCTTCTAAGCCTGGACACACGGCCCACTGCTCCACATCACCACCACCAGTGCTGGCGGTCACAGGACGCTGAGGGCCCGTGGTATGTCTGGAGCTTCCTCCTGGACAGGCTTTTCAGCCGTGTGTCCTGCTGGGCCCGGTCCCTGCTGAAATTGAGTCCTTTGTGGATTCCCTAAGCCACAAAGCAACCCCAGCCCTGGGATAGCTCAAAGAGAATTTTTAAATGACATGAACTGGACATGCAGCCACAAGGAGGTGTCTGCCAGGATTAAGGCGAGCTCCAGCTTGGGCCTTTGAAGGGTACTCGATTTCCCTGGGTGTCTGCCCAGATTAAGGTGAGCCCCACCTTGGACCTTTGAAGGGCACTTGATTTCCCAGGGTGAAGACGGATTTCCACAACAGAGTTAAGAAAAGCCTCCCCAGCCCACACTCGTGCACTGGGACAAGACTCACTGTCACCCGGAGCTGCCGGGGAGGTTCCAGGACAGCAGATATTTTTCACATCCCACCGTACACTGCTGCCCAGGCAGCGGTGCAAGCACTGGAGTCCCCGGGCCTGTGTCTGCCCTGAGTGTCCTGACTCCATGCTGTCCCTTCTCAGCATGAGACCCACTGTGTGCCCAGCCCCTAGTCCCACCTGGTTACATGTCCGTGGCTCCTGCAGCCTCAGAGCAAAGTCCAAGCCTTTACTGTGTCTCTGACACACTACCAGCCACCTGGACGTCCAGACTCTGGAGCCCTGGGCTTGCCCTGGGGCTATCCCACATTGCCATGCTCTGTCCAGACTCTCTCGCCCCCACTCTATGCAGCTAACTCCTCTTCATCCTTTGAGGGTTAGCTAAAATGTGACTTCTTCCGAGAGGACTTCCCTGCCCACCAGGACCCTCAGTCCTGTCCTTCTGCTTGGTGCTGTCACAGATCTCATCATCACTTATTTACGTCACTATAATCACAAGCCCAGCTCAGTGCCCGGCACATAGTAGGTGCTCAACAAGTATGTGTTATGTGAACACAGGAGCCCATATGTGCCCTTATGTGTGTCTGCTCCCTCCAGGAGAGGCATACCTTGAGGGGGCCTTTGACACTAAATCCAAGGGTATCCAAGAGGGATATCCGAGCCAACCTTAGGCCCCCACCTGCCCATGACTCTCCTCTCTTCGTTTCCCTGAAATCCACTTACTTCATTCACTACAGATCTAGAACCTCCTGCAGGAACTAAGCTGAGCTGGCTAGCTGCAAGCTCCTAGGCAGGGAGCAGGCACGGCCAGTCTAGAGGCTGCCCGAGAAACGGGCTTTGCTCCTCAGGCCTCATCTCACCGCCCTCCTTAGCTCGCTCTCTGAAGCCCACCTTCTTGGAAACGCAGGAGCCCTAGCCCCAGCATTCCACTAAGCTCCCAGCTCCAGCCTCTTACTGGAAGCCACTTGGCCAGAAGGAAAAGTGTCCCTTCCCCTAGACAAGGCCCAGGTCCCTCTGTGAGGCCTTTGAACTTGGCAGACAGCATTTGGTGCATCAATCGTCATTCAGACTGGCTCTTTGAGCCACACACAGTACTCAGACCTGGAGGACACCAAGAGGAGTAAATCTGGTTCCTGCTTCCCGCCCCAAGCCTATCCCAGGAGCTCTTTCTGTTCAGGAAAGACTTTTGAATAAATTTTAGTGACTCATGAGAAGGGATTAAAGGATCCTAAGCCAGCAAGAATGACATGTCACTGGCAGAAGAGGATGACAGAGCCTACTAGAAGCCCACCCTTATGCTGTCTGCTTGGGGCGTCCTCTGGAAGCTGGACAGAGGACAGGCATCCCAGGAGTGGCTGCCAGAGTTAAGGGGGTGTGGAGTGCAGGAGGCAAGCACACCCTGGCAGACAGGAGGCCCCATCCCAGCTGCCACCAGCTGTGTCCCTAGATGAACTGTTAAATCAAGGTGACGAGTTATGTGGCCACAGCGGCCAGGTGGCAGCATAAATGATTCTCACATGCCCAGTGGAGAAAGCAAGACCCTAACCTGAAGGGTTGGCTACTCCAGCCTCTGGTGCCTGGCAGAAATATGAGTTGCCAGATTTGATGACTGTTTAAAAAAAAAAAAACTTCCCACTTTATTATTTTGTTTAGAAACAGAGTCTCACTCTGCCACCAAGGCTGAAGTACAGTGGTGCAGTCATAGCTCACTGCAGCCTTGAACTTTCAGGCTCAAGGGATCTTCCCACTTCAGCCTCCTGAGTTGCTGGGACCACAGGTATGAGCCAGCATGCCTGGCTATTTGTTTATATTTTATTTTGGGGGCATGGAGTCTCGCGCTGTCACCTAGGCTGGAGTGCAGTGGCACAATCTCAGCTCACTGCAACCTCTGCCTTGCAGGTTCCGGCGATTCTTCTGCCTCAGCCTCCCAAGAAGTTGGGATTATAGGCATGTGCCACCATGCCTGGCTAATTTTTGTGTTTTTAGTAAAAACAGGGTTTTACCATGTTGGCCAGGCTGGTCTTGAACTCTTGACCTCAGGTGATCTACCTGCCTCAACCTCTCAAAGTGCTGGGATTACAGGCATGAGCCACTATGCCTGGCCTATTTTTATTTTTTATAGAGAGGAGGTCTTTCTATGTTGCCCCAGGCTGGTCTGAGATTCCTGAGCTCAAGCAATTCTTCTGTCTCTACTTCCCAAAGTGCTGGGATTACAGACCTCAGCCACTGCACCTGGCCTAAATTTCCCATTTTAAAGATTGGCTCGATTATAAAACAGAAAAACAACCAGAGCAAGGCAGATGGAGTTTCTGCAAGCCATACTTGACAGGGCAGTCTCTCAGTTAGGTTCTCACTAAATGAGGGCACTGTTGGGCGGTGAGAGCCGTCAACAGCCCGTCCTAATGGATCAGCTCTGCCCATAGGCCACAGGATCCCATGGCCACAGCTGATTGGACTAGGAGTGGGCACCTAGCCGAAGGGCAGCCAATCCCAGGCTAGCAATAGTTTAGGCTGCAACTTGGGCCACCGCCGCCTTCACTCTTACTCCAGGTCCTTCCTTGCCTGGCCCCTTAAATCATTCAGAGCTGAACTTAGGTGGTACTTCCATACCAAGGCCATCTCTGGTGACCTCTGTTTAAAGTGCCCCCTGCTGCAGGACAGATCGTTGTTTCTTTTGTATCTTGTTCTGTGATGTATCTACAGTACCCAGAATGGCATCTAACATATCATAGACCCTCACCAAATATTTGTGGAACCAACTAGTAAATTCCCATGAGTCCTCCCTTGTTACTCCACAGCCCCTCCCACGTCATGTGCTAGCTTCGGAGAGACTTTCTGGCAACCAAAAGTAGTAGATTAGGCCTGGTGTGGTGGTTCCCACCAGTAATCCTAGCACCCTGAGAGGCGGAGTGGGGGGATCGCTTGAGCCCAGGAGTTGGAGACCAGCTCGGCCAACGTCACAAGACCCCGCCTCTACAAGAAAAAAAAGTTTTTTTAAAATTAGCTGGTTGTGGCAGGGCCTGGTGGCTCAGGCCTGGAATCCTAGCACTTTGGGAGGCCGAGGTGGACAGATCACTTGAGGTCAGGAGTTTGAGACCAGCCTGGCCAACACGGTGAAACCCTGTCTCTACTAAAAATACAAAAATTAGCTGGGTGTGGTGGTGCACACCTGTAATCCCTGCTATTTGGGAGGCTAAGGCAGATAGAATCGCTTGAACCTGGGAGGCAGAGGTTGCAGTGAGCTGATATCAGGCCACTGTACTCCAGCCTGGGCAACACAGCAAGACTCCATCTCAAAAAAATAAAAATTAGCTGGTTGTGGTGGTATGCACCTGTAGTCCCAGCTACTCAGGGGGCCACAGAAGGAGGATCACTTGAATTCGGAGGCTGCAGTGAGCTATGATCATGCCATTGCACTACAGCCTGGGTGACAGAGACTCCATCTCAGAAAGAAATAACAAAGCTAAATTTACAAAATAAAATAAAATAAATAAAACAAGAAGTAGATGAACACACTTCCTTACTGGCCATTATGCAGAGTAAGTAAGAAGGCTCTGCAACAGGGCCAAGTGCAGACCTCAGCTCCTAGTAACTCCTCAGTACATGTGGGGCTGTTTCTCTCAGGCCGTTGCGCTCTTTTTCAGCCGTAGTGAAGATGTCAACATGTGGACATTTCCGTGGCCTCCACAGGCAGATGGTAGCCCTGTCGGTGATTTGGAAAAGCACCTGGTCAGTCCCAGCCTCACACATTCACTGGGCCCCTCACACTCGTAACCTTTCTGGAATCCTGAATCTGGGTCCATTCCAGGCCTGCTCAAAGAGCACCCAGACACGGGTGGTGAGCATCACGCTGGAGTCTATGCCTGATAAAGCGATCGCTGAGCAGCCTGTTCATGTTGTGGGTCATCCAAAGGAAAACCAACTTTAAACATCAGATAAAATAGGACAGGCGTTTTAAGAATGTATTTTCCAAGCAATGCACTGCGATGGGAACAGAGCTGGCGGGCAGGTTGAGGCTGTGGTGCTGAGTCGAGCGATGAGGCTGCTGCAGACGTTTTAGTGAGTCCACTGTCTCTGGCTCAGCATTGCAGCCTCGTGGATGCCCAGACTGGAGGGGGCCTTCAGGCCATGTTGCTGGCAGCTTGGGAAACCAGCCAGTGGGGGTGTCATACTCAAGGGTAACTGTCGCGCTGATGCTGGAACCCCTTCCTGATGGAGAGCTAGGAGGCTGCTGGTCGGGCCTGGCTAGAATCTTCCTGGGGACCCTGGGTCTGTCACTCTGCTTCTCTGGGACTCAGCCTTCTTTTCTTTGAAATGGGGATAACCATACTGATTGTATGAGGCCATTGTTACATCACTAGAAAGCAATACCTGGGGCTGGGTAATTCATAAAGAAAAGTGATGTATTTGGCTCATGCTTCTGCAGGCTGTACAGGAAGCATGACACTGGCATCTGCCTGGCTTCTGGGGAGCCCTCGGGCAGCTTCTACTCATGGTGGAAGACGAAGAGGGAGCAGGCTGTCACATGGCAGAGTGGGGACAAGGGGGGTGGGGAGGTGCCATACACTTTTGAACAACCAGACCTTGTGAAAACTCATGATCACGAGGACAGCACCAAGCCATGAGGGATTCACACCTGTGACCCAAACACTGCCCACCAGGCCCCACCTCCAGCACTGGGGATTACATTTCGACGTGAGAATTAGGTGGCACAGATATCCAAACCCCATCACCCACCCACAGGGATGATTAAACAACATTGGGGGGTGGTTAAAGCACTTGGGATTTTTTTTAGAGGCAGGGTCTCACTCTCTTGTCCAGGTTGAAGTGCAATGGTGCAATCATAGCTCACTGCAGCCTCAAACTCCTGGGCACAAGCAATCCTCCTGGCTCAGCCTCCTGAGTAGCTGGGACTACAAGTGGGTGCCACCATGTGTGGTGACTTTAAAATTTCTTTTGTAGAGTTAGGGTCTGGCTATGTTACCCAAGGTGGTCTCGAACTCCTGGCCTCAAGTGATCCTCTGGCCTTGGCTTCCCAAAGTGCCGGGATTACAGAACTGAGCCACCCTGCCCAGCCTTAAAACACTTTGAAAATGAGCTGATTATTTTAAACCGGCAAAAATCTCAAATAAAAAAAATTTCAAGCCATGCAAAAGGCTCTAAGATACAGAGTAAGTTTCCCTGCTGACCCTGGACACTGGCTTCTCCCTCCTGCACCCCCGAGTGTGTCCTTCCCCCCCTCACACACACACCCATACACATTGTCCTGGGCTTGGCTTTTTCACGAGAGCCTATATATGCCTCAGAGCTTTCCATGTCAGTTTAGAGAGTGTGGCCTCGTTCTTTTCAGTGGCTGCCGTGGATTTTGTTAGCAGTTGCCTACTTACGGGCATTTGAGTGCTGAAATTTAAGCTGCAGTGGATAGCCTGGTTCGTGTGTGCAAGAGCTTTGGAGAGTGGAAAGCACCCTGTAACTTAAAAGATTTTGCTGGGGACCTAAACAAAGGGTGGGGAAAGACTGGGACTCGTGGCCAGTTAGGTTCAGGATTTGCCTTTGCTGACTGTTTACGAATCTTCTTACTCAGCCCAAACCTGATTTTGTACCTGTCCGTGGTGTGAGATGAACCACACACAAAGATGAGTTTCACAGGCATCCAGCCCTTCCTTACCCTGGAGGAACATCTATAAGGACTCTGCCATCACACTGAGTGAAGAGACTTTTGAACTCCCAAGGGTCTACATGAGGGAGAGCAGGTGGGGGCTGCTGGACCCTAAAGAGCATCCATGCCCTGAGATTCTTGTGCATTTGGAAGCTCTGGATGTCATAGATACCCAAGGAGGCTGCCCAGTTTGCAAGCCTGTTCCAGGGGCAGATGTTGCCCCCCAAGCTACAGACCTATCCCTACCAGCCAAGGGCAGGCAGTTTGTGGTTCCTCCCTGGCCCCGCCTCTTTTGCAGATGATTGACAGCGAGGTGCTCATCTGCTCAAAGGAGAGCTGCTTCACCCGTGGGGGTGTGGCCTCACCCATGGCCCCTGTTGGATAAACTGCAACAGGACTCCATGAGACCATCACCATGCAGGATCGCCACCCCTGTACCGCCCCCGCTGCCCACTAGGCACTGAGAGAAAGCTGGGAAAAGATTCTAGTATGGTTCCTAGTCCCCATGAAGAACTAGTAGAGGCCTCCTTCAAGGGATAAGACTCATAGCTGATGGATTTACAGGCTAGCTGAATGATTGTCACGTAATCATAGAATCTGCTATGCTATTTGCATGTCTATTTTCTCATTTCACGGAGAGAAGTAGGTAGAGCGGGTGTTATTTCCATTTGACAGATAGGAGAACTGAGTCTCCAAGACACTGTTTTGGGGACATGCTGTTGGTTGCCTGTCCCACAGCCATTCCGCATCTTCATCCTCATTTTGCTTGTCTTTTTCCCAAGGGCCTGTTCTTCTTCCCAGGGAGAGTTGGCCACTCCACAGCCCAGGAGTGATTTTTGACTGATCAAGCCCTGTTGGCCTCTTTTTCTTGCCAAGGATGGATAAACGGCATGAGATCCAGCGCTGGCGGAGAAGTCAGCTGGGTGCTGGTGGGGAGGCTTCTCTCAGTCTGATAAAAGCACCCAAGTTAAGAATACTTCCTTTCATTTTTTGCCTTTGATCATCATTGGCTACATGTGATTTCTGGAACTGCTGTAGCCATCTTGGAGTCAAGCGAAGAGTTAGTCCAAGGTGCAAGTTACTGTGCTAAAGATGTGTACCTGTTATCTATGGCTATGATAATGCCATGTAACAAGCAACCTCAAAACTCAAAGTCATTCAGCAAGAAGCACTTATTGCCCACATGACTGGATTCAGCTGATCTATGAGGTTGGTGCAAAAGTTCTTGTAGTTTTTGCCATTACTTTTGCATCCACCAAATAGGTTGCCTCAGATGTGCCCTTTGTGTCTCTCATCCTCCAGCAGGTTCTCAGGGAAATGGCAGAGGTGCAAAGGACAAGCCCTAGCATGTATCATGCCCATTTCAAGCCTTTGCCTGCATCCGTGTGCTAGATTGCATGGGTCAAAGTCAGTCCCGTGACTGAGCCCCAAGTCAAGGGACTGAGGCTGATAGGTACCCAGGGATGTGGTTACTGCATGAATTTGGGGGTAGGGATGAAAAATGGGGACCATTGTTCTAACCTACTACAGATGGCAGGGCAGAAAGATCAAAGGAATCTGCTTCCCAGGAATGTGGTTGAGTTGCTGAATTAATCAAACCTGGATCTGCCCTACCTTGAAACTATTGGCTATTCAAGAATAAAGCTGGGTGCAATGGCTCATGCTTGTAATCCCAGCGTTTTGGGATGCCAACGCAGGAGGATTGCTTGAGGATTCAGGAGTCTGAGACCAGCCTGGGCAACAAGCAAGACCCTGCCTCTATAAAAAATAAAAACAAAAATTAGCCAGGTATGGTGGTACGTGTCTGTAGTCCCAGCCACTCACGAGGATGAGGCAGGAGGATGGCTTGAGCCTAGGAGGCTGCAGTGAACCATGACCTTACCACTGCACTCCAGCCTGGATGACAGAGTGAGTCTCTGTCTCTACAAAAAAAGAAAGGCAAGATATGTTTTTTTGGTACCAAAGATATCAAAAGAAGAAAAAAAGAGTTCTTACTTTTTAAGCCATTTAGTGGTTAGTCTTCTGTTACTCACCCCCCGAATCACTCACAAGCCCAAGATCCCCTGGCTGGAAATTGGTGGCGCTGAGGCTGAATCTGAGCCTCTTGCAGTGCCTTGGTGTCCTGGGCCTTCTTTATGTTTCAGAGAATGTGGCTGGACCTCCTGCTCTGTAACCCCAGACCACAGGAAGCTTTGTCAGGCACAGGGCCTGGCCTGGTCTGGGATGCAGAGAGAGACTCCTGCTCTGTGCTATGGCCTCACACTCCTGAAGTGTGAGCTGGATATGGTTTCAGGGAAAGGCTCAGGCCCTGGGGAGCTGGGCCGGTTTCCTCTGGGAAGACTGATGTTCCACTGGGGAAAGGGGCCCATGCATTGACTTTTATCTTGGGCTTTGAGGGCCACTGCATATGAAGGAGTCTCCCAGACCAGTCTCTCCACTCTTAGAGAAGAGTTCCATCCAGAGCCATCTGGTCCTTCCCCTGACTCCATACAGGCACATACTCAAACCATGCCAGGCTGATCCATCAAGGTCATGGCTGCGTTCCCACCAAAGACAGTAGCTCCCCTGGGCCTCCTATAAACAGAGGACCCAGAAGGATCCCAGAAGGTCCACAAACTGTCTTTAGTCTCCTCTTCAGTTCATTCATGAAATTTGCTTGCAAAGGGGACGTCTACTGGATTGGATTCTCCCCATCTTTCCCCAGGTTCTGAATGGTGAAGTGGAACTGAGCAGTTGCCCCTTGGAAAAGGGTGTGTTGGCTAGGAACGGGTCAGCTGCACATAATGGGAAACTCAGAATAATAGTGCCTTTAAAAGGTAAAGTGTGGCTCATGCCTGTAATCCCAGCACTTTGGGAGGCGGAGGTGAGAGGATCATGAGGTCAGGAGTTTGAGACCAGCTTGACTAACATGGTGAAACCCTGTCTCTACTAAAAATACAAAAATTAACCAGGTGTGGTGGTGCATGCCTGTAATCCCAGCTACTCAGGAGGCTGAGGCAGGAGAATCGCTTGAACCAGAGAGGCAGAGGTTGCAGTGAGCCGAGATCGTGCAATTGCACTCCAGCCTGGGCGACAGAGCAAGGCTCCATCTCAAAAAAAAAAAAAAAAAAAAGGTAGAGCTTATCTCTTGCCTATAAAACAAGCCCAGATGTAGGCAGTTGAGGGTGGTAAGATAGCTCTACCATCCGTGACCCAGGCTTCTCCTCTTCTACCCCACCAAACACAGCACTGGTGTCCATCCTCAAGATCAATGCATGGCCCAAGATGGCTGCCAGAGCTCCGGCCATCATGACCAGGATCACAGGAAAGTCAGATACAGGAAAAGCAGAAGAGCAAAAAGAAACTCCTCCCAGCTCTGGCACTTCCCTTTCAACATCCTTTCCAGAAGTCCTGCTCAACAGTTATGCTCACTTCTCATTGGCCAGGACTATCTTTGGCTGCCAGGGAAGTAGAGAAATATGCATGCTAAACATCAGTGTTTGATAACCTCAGAGGAAAGGAAAGCCTGGGTGGTGGGGACGGCCAAGAACAGCCTCTGCCACAAGGAGTTCAACCTACCTCTTAGGCCACCACAGATCTGCTGGTCACCTAGTGTGTGCCACACAGAGATAATCAAGACATGGTCCCTACTCTCAAGGAGCCGACAGTGAAGGGCGGAAGGTGGACCACAGATAAAGCGGCTCTCGTAGTGATGAGTCTGTTTGGGAGACAGAGCGTTTTTTCGGTTTTGCTTTTTGTTTAAACGGCCATCTTTGAAACCTGGGAGAATTCACACACACTCTGGAATTTTGGAGTCTCGTCTAACATTTGGAGCTCTGGCAGTGCAAGGCCTGCATCCTTTCTTCGTGGCAGCAGTTGGCTGGAGAAGTGGCTGTGCTTTCTAGGAAGGCCCGTCTCCTGTTGACCACAGTCCCCACCCAGCTCTGTTGCCCCACACCACCGAGGATTCCTAAGTGGCCATGGTGGGGGTGCTGGTGGGTGGCTGGACAGTGAGTTGTCACTGTGAAAACCACCCTTGCCATTGCCATTGAGAACTCAGTGGAATTTGTGCCTCTCAGGGAGGAAAATGGCTCTGGAAATAAAAAAGCAAGCCAAACCCACACGCCTTCCCGAAGTCCCATGCTCTTCTCCAACAGAGAGAGGGAAGATGTGAAAATACCCTTTTTCATCTTCTCTTTTCTTTGAGAGGGCATCTCCGGCACATAGAGACAGGGAGGGCTGGCAGAGGCAGGCATTTCTCTCTTCCTAACAGGCGACTCCCATGTCAGGCCAAAGGCGGCCCTAACTCGCTGAAGTGGGAGCAGCTGTTGGGAGCGCCTCTGAAGCCAGCAGGGACCCCGGCTCCCAACTCAGCTCACCTTGGAGCACAGGTCCCCCATTAGTGCTAGGCGCCTTCTTCGCAGGCTGCCCCCTACAAACCTTTCTCCCAGGCCCAGGGCCGGCGGATCTTGCTGGAACCACCCTCTGTCTCGCTTCAGAGCGTCCTCCTGGCAGCCCCAGAGCCCGTGCAAGCCGTGGGGAGCTGCGGCCCATTCTGGGTGGCCTCCCTCCTGCCCAGCCAAGGGCGTCTTGCAGCTATAAATTGAGTAAATTGAAGATGTTACTGAGGATTGGAGATAAAAGAGAGAGCTGGGTGTCTCCATGAATAAAACATGGGAGGGAGGCCATTTCTTGGAAAAATAGAGAGAATAAATTGCGGTGGATCAATTTTATCTAATTTCTTGGCCGAGCTTCTGACATGCAAATGAATGTGCTCATAATTTATGAGTGAGCTATGGAGATTACCAGAGGGAAGGGATGCCTGGAGTTCTTGTGGGGGAGGGGGAAGGGGGGGCGCATGGCCGAGGATTAAGCAAAAGTCCACTAGGCTTCTTCTCCTTAAAACTTAAAGATTTAGAAATCCTCCCAGGGAAGGTAACAGCCAGGCAGAGTAAATGCTAGATTCCTAGGCCTGCCTTTGGGGCCAGTTCCTCTGATCACCTACGCTCCGTCCTCACCCCACCGAGGGCCAGGCTTGATCACAGCAGATGTGGTTGTTAGGTCACCAGGCCTTTGCTCAGTGGGTCCCCATCTCCCTGCACCAGTTTTGCCAGCTGGATTCATCCTTGACCTTTGGTTTCCAGCCTGAGACTTGCCTGATAGGTCTCATCTGAACTCACTCTTCCTTCTGAGTGCCAAAACCCTCTGGAGGAAAGGGGCGCCTGTCTCTTTTCCTTAGAGATGGCACATCGGCCCAATCCTGCCTACTGCCATGTTTCCTTTTGCCTGAGCAATGGCAGTAAAAAGCCTGAATTGGTTGCCAACATTGAAAAAAATGGTAGATTTCTCATGCATTTTAAGATGTCTGGCTTCTACTGGAAGATCAGGACCTCTGGTTACACCATCTCTTGTTTTCGCTGGCAGCAATGGTCTGGAGTCAAGGTAGCCCTGACCCTTCTAGGCAGAGCCTTCAGGCCCCAATTTGCTTCAGACCTTACCCCTCCCTATTGCCTCTCTGGCCCTGAAGTCAAATGGCAGTTGCTATTGATTACTGGGTTTGCACAGTTGTTTTTCCTATAGAGAAGTTAGTGGGAAAGTGAAATATCTCCTTTTCTCATAACTGTAACAACATGAGAGAGTTAGAGGGACAGAGAGCAGGTTTCAAGAGGGAGAGGGCACAGTTTGTGGGTTTTTTGGTGAAAGTGATGGATAACACTTATGGCAGGTATGGCGGAATTTCACTGTGTTGTCCAGGCTGGCCTGGAACTCCTGGCCTCAAGCAATCCTCCTGCCTCAACTTCCAGAGTAGCTGGGAACACAAGCAGGAGCCACTATGCCCAGCTCATCCCTTCTTTGAATAATTATTGAGCACCTACTATGTGTGGACTATGAGGGTATAGTCGCAAAAGATTAGGTCTCTGGCCTCAGGGAGCTTAGTTCCCAGGGGTGAAAGAGAGAGAATACGCTCAAAAGCAAATAAACAAGGATGATTCCAGAAGGATGTGAGTGCTGTGAAGACCGGGTCTTTGCCAAGGAAGCTACTTGGAAGAGGTGACCAAGCCCCTGGTGATGAGAAGGAAGCAGAATTGTGAAGATCTGGGGGAGAACGAGCAGTGCAGAGGCCCAGAGGCAGGGTGGCTGAGCTTCTGGCAGAGCCCTGCAGGGGACTGAGCTCAGAGCCCCTGCTTCTTGGCAGTGGTGGGGAAGGAGTGCACCGGGCTGCATGGTCACTGAGTTCCCTGCAAGGTCCTGCACAGGCTTGAGTTTGCAGCCTTCATCTCGTCATGCCAATTCTCTGTTCCTGATACATGATGACTCAGGGCTGGAGGAGCTTGAAGAAGGAGTACAAGTTGCCCAGGCCAGTCTCTGGGGGCTGCTCAAATTCTCCCAGGGGGGCATACTCTTAGTGAGAGCCTGTTATGAGCAGAACGTGTCTTCCCGAAATTCCCATGTTGAAGACTAACCCCCATTGTGATGGCATTTGGAGGTGGACTCTTTGGATGATTATTAGGGTTAGATGAGATCATGGAGTGGGACCTTCATGATGGGATTAGTGCCCTTCCTGGGAAAATGAGGAGACACCAGCTTCCTCCCTCTACTGTGTGATGACACAGCGAGAAGATGGCCGTCTGTCAACAAGAAAGAGAGCCCTCACCAGAACCTGACCATGCACCCTGATCTCAGACTTCCCAGCCTCCAGAACTGTGAAAAATAAATATCTGTTTAAGCAGCCTCCCAGTTTATAGTGGTTTCTTATGGCAGTCTTAGCGGATAAAGATGGAACCCGAGAGATAGACTCCACTCCCACTCTACAGATCAGGACATTGAGGCACGGGGGGGTTGGTAAGTTGTGCAATACAGATGGTCAACTGGAGAGAAACCAGCTTTGAACCCATGTCTAGCTGGCTCCAATGCCCAACCTTACTACTGCTCTTTAGCCCTCTCTGATTGCCCCTTTCTTGGTCTGCTAGGATGACAAGTTTCGTAGTCAAAATAACTTACTAACCACTCCCAGTCTAAAACCTTGGACGAACCAGGTGCAGTGGCACACACCTGTAAGCTCAGCACTTTGAGAGGAAGAGGCAGGAGGATTGATTGAGGCCAGGAGTTTGAGACCAGCCTGGGTAACATAGGGAGACACTGTCTCTACAAAAAATTTTAAAAATTAGCCAGGCGCTGTAGCGTGCACCTGTAGTCCCAGCTACTCCAGAGGTTGAGGTAGAAGGACTGCTTGAGCCCAGGAGTTCAAGGCTATGAGAACTCCCTGGAATTTGTGAGTGAGCTATGATCATGCCACTGAACTCCAGCTTGATGATGGAGTGAGACCAAGTCTCAAAAAAAAAAAATATTGGACAGGCTGCATGCAAGACACCACATGATCTGACCTTCTCTCCTTTCCCTCGTAATGCTCTTTTCTGTCCCTCAACGTCCTCCAAGAAGCAGGGGCTCTGAGCTCAGTCCCCTGTAGAGCTTTGCCAGAAGCTCAGCCACCCTGCCCCTGGGCCTCTGCACTGCTGTCTCTCCCCCAGATCTTCACAGTTCTGCTTCCTTGATATCACCAAAGGCTTGGTCACCTCTTCCAAGTGACCTCCTTGGTCATGTGACCCAGTCTTCATGGCATTCATGTTCCTCTGGAATCTTCTTGTTTATTTATTTGCTTTTGTGTGTATTCTCTCTCTTTCGCCCCTGGGAACTAAGCTCCCTGAGGTCAGAGACCTAATCTTTTGTCACTATACCCTCATAGTTTGCATAAAGTAGGTGCTCAATAATTATCAAAAGAACGGAGGCCTGGTGTGGTGGCTCACACCTGTAATCCCAGCACTTAGGGAGGCCAAGGCTGGTGGATCATCTGAAGTCGGGAGTTCGAGACCAGCCTGACCAACATGAAGAAATCCCATCTCTACTAGAAATACAAAATTAGCCAGGTGTGGTGGCAGGCACCTATAATCCCAGCTACTTGGGAGGCTGAGGCAGGAGAATCGCTTGAATCCGGGAGGCAGAGGTTGCAGTGAGCTGAGATTGCACCATTGTACTCCAGCCTGGGCAACAAGAGTGAAACTCTGTCTCAAAAATACAAAAATAAAAATAAAAGAAGGGATGAGCTGGGCATGGTGGCTCCCCGCTATGTTCCCAGCTACTCTGGAAGATGAGGCAGGAGGATTGCTTGAGGCCAGGAATTCAAGATCAGCCTGGGCAATGTAAGGAGATCCCATCTCTATAAAAAAATTTTTAATGAGCCAGGCATGGTGGCACATGCCTGTAGTCCTAGCTACTTGGGAGGCTGAGGTGAGGATCACGTGTGCCCAGGAGTTTGAGATCAGTCTGGAAAACAGGGCAAGAAAAATAAAATATAAAAACAAATGAAAAATGGCGTATCCAGGTATCTGACCCGTAGGAATTCACGGAGGAGGGATGATGAGAAGGAGGTTCTACGACAGTGAGGCGAGGCAGAAGGGAAGGGGTACTGGCCCAGCTGCCCTCTGGAGCCTCAGGTCAGAGGAAGCCTCACTGCTCATGCTGAAGGGAATCCATATGTACAGTGATTTGCAAGGCTGCCAGTGCAGGGAGGAGAGGCTGCTGGCAAGGGGGTGTCATCGGCTGGGCGGGCTCAGGGTAAGGCCTGAATCTCCATGGCAGCAGTGAGAAGCAAGGCATCCTGGGATGTTGCAGCTGGGAGTGAAACTGATGTTCAGAGGGGGAACACTCGGCTCAGGTCACAGCAAGTCCATGCGGACACAGAGGAGTCTTCTAGGGGTTAAAGCCTGAACCTTGGGGCCTCTGAAAGTCTACAGAGATACAGACACTGTCATTTTTGAGTCTCTAGATAGCAAATAGACAAATGCCTAAACAGGGTTTCAGAAATTGGGGTATATTTTAAATGTTTGCCTTGAACAAACTAACATTTTAATATATTAAAAAATTATCGCCAGGCACGGTGGCTCACCGTGTAATCAACACTTTGAAAGGCAGAGGTGGGTGGATCACCTAAGGTCAGGAGTTTGAGACCAGCCTCATTCTCCTAAGTAGCTAGGACCATAGGCATGTGCCACCATGCCCAGATCATTTAAAAAATGTTTTATAGAGATGGGATCTCATTAAAACCTGGTGAAACCCTGTCTCTATTAAAAATTCAAAAAATTAGCTCAGTGTGGTGGCAGGTGCCTGTAATCCCAGTGACTCAGGAGGCTGAGGCAGGAGAATCACTTGAACCTGAGTGGCGGAGGTTGCAGTGAGCCGAGACCATGCCATTACACTCCAGCCTGGGCGACAGAGCGAGACTCCATCTCAAAAAAGAAAAAAAAGAAAAAAATTATCACGCAATACAATCATACTCTTCAGAAGATAATCATAGTTTTTAGGAAGAGTAATCAATTTATAGGTCCTGCAGGGGTGATCTGGGAGCAAATGGATGCTGTTGTAGGATGAACTTGTGTTTTTCGTTTATTCATGCAGTGGGTCTCTGTGATCACACGAGGCATCCCAGTGGGAGACCCTTCAAAGCCTGAAGTGTGGCAAAGGCCATATGGTTTTCCTGCAACAGGCCAGGGTCAGACAGTTCAGGGTGTGGGTCCCACTTGGGGAGCGTTTATGAACCTCAGCTTTCTGATCTAAAAATGGGCACACTTTGTTTTTCGCAGAGCTGATTTCAGGATGAGTGGGTGTGAAATGCTTTGTGCTTACTAAATATTGGCGGCTAGGGTCACCTGCAGAGCTGGGGTCCAACCCCAAAGCTCCTGCTCTTTGTATACCACTCCTCAGCCCCCATAAGCTCCTCTCTTGGAAAGGTTTCAGAACTCTTCACAAAGAGAACTGTCCCTTGAAAGCAGAAATGGGATTTTTTTTCTCCCAAATCCGTTCCTTGGGGGAAGTCTTCAAAGAGAATTCTTGTAATTTCCCATTATAAAATTTTATGTGCGATTACAAACAATGAACTGTGAGCATTAATTGGGCAGACTGGGAGATTTTCTGTTTTTAAATCACAGACTCTTTTAAATCCTTCCAGACCACAAGAAACTGACCTGAGAAAATGAGTTGCTCTAGGGCGGACCGGCAGCCCAGGCAGCCAGCCAGTCACCCCTGCAGTTCTTGCTGCATTTTGGATCCTCTAGGAAAGGCGGCCACTGTGCACAGAAGAGCAATGGGGCAACAGGATTCCCAGTTCTCTCAGCACTCACTTGTGTTTGTGTGTTTAAATAACGGCTTTCTACCAAGTCATTCAGCCTGCCCAGCACATAGGAGGTGTGTATCCATTTATTCATTCAACCATCCACCTATCTAACCATCCATCCATCCATCTATCCACCCATCTAACCACCCATCCATCTATCTATCCATCCAACCATACATCCGTCTATCCATTCATCCAACAATCCATTCATCCTTTTATCCATCCATTCATGCTCTACCCATTCATTCATCCATCAACCATCCATCCATTCATCCACCCATCTATCTATCCATCCATCCATCCATGCATCCAAACATCCATCCATGCATCCAACTATCCATTCATCCATCCATCATCCAACTATCCATCCATCCACACATCCATCCATTCATCCATCCATCAACCACTTATCCCTCCATCTATCTAACCATCCACCCATCTCATCATGAATTCATCCATGCATCCAAACATCCAACCATCCAACCATCTGTCCATCCATTCATTCACCCATCTAACCATTCATCCATTCATGTATCTACCCATCCATCCATCCATCCATCCATCCATCCATCCAGCCATCCAACCATCCATCCACCCATACAATCATCTATCCGCCCATCTATCCATCAACCACCCACCCTTTCCCCATCTATCCATCCATCAGCCATCCATCCACCTATCTAACCATCCAGCTATCTAACCATCCACCCATCTAACCATCCATCCACCCATTCATCCATACATCTATCCAACCAAGCAATATTTGTTGAGTACCTACTATGCACCGAGCACTGGGCATACATAAATGAACAAAGTAAACAAAAATTTCTCCCCTTCTAGATCAATATTTAAACAATAGAGACAAAGACAGTAAACACAACAAATAAGAACATTATACATTATATTAGAAGGCATTCAGTGCTTTGGAGAGAAACTAATTGGGATGGAGAGGGATAAAGTAGCGGGGAGCTGCAAGTTAAACAGTGTGGCCCAAGCAGTGCTCCCTGAGAATACGACATTTCAGCAAAAATTTGAAGGAGGCCAGGAAGCAAGCCAGGAGGAACCTGGGGTGGGAGTGTTCCAGGCAGAGGGAAAGGGCAAATGCAAAGCCTCTGTGGAAGGCAGAGGGGGAGAGGGCAACATGGGAGGCTGGTTCACCCTTGTCAGGACTTTCTGAGAAAAATGGGGAGACTTTGCAGGTTCCAAACAGAGAAGTGATATGCACTGATACACTATTTTTTTTTTTGAGACAGGGTCTTGCTCTGTCACCCAGGCTGGAGTGCAATGGCATGATCTCAGCTCACTGCAGCCTCGACCTCCTGAACTCAAGCGATCCTCCTGCCTCAGCCTCCTGAGCAGCTAAGACCACAGGCGAACACATCATGCCCAGCTAATTTTTGTATTTTTTGTAGAGACAGGGTTTTGCCATGTTGCCCAGGCTGGTCTCAAATTCCTGAATTAAAGGGATCAGCCGGCCTCAGCCTCCCAAAATGCTGAGATTACAGGCCTGAGCCACCATGCCCGGCTGGTTCACTTTTTAAAATAAGTGCTCTGGCTGCTGTGTTGAGAAGAGAGCTACTCTGTACGTTATCAAACCCACTGGCCACAAGTGGCTGTTGAGTGCTTAAAATGTGGCTCATCTGAATTCAGCTGCAATACACACACACACACACACACACACACACACACACACATACAGTCTGGGTGTTGAAGACTTACTATGAAAAAAAGGGAAACTCTAATTAGCCATGTAAAAACATTGATCGTATGTTAACATGATAATTTTGTGTATATATTTGGTTAAAAATACATTATTAAAATTAATTTTATCCATTTCTGTTTACTTTTTTCGGTGTGGCTACTAGAAAATTCCATACGTGGCCCATATTATGTTTCTAGTGGATGGCACTGCTCTAGACAGGCCAAGGGCAGAAGCTGGAGAGAGGAGGCCGTGGTCAGACAGCTGGAGAGGATGGCAGCTGAGCCGGGCGCCAGGCATGGTTGAATTCTAGGAGTGTTGGAAGCCGTTTGTGATGGGCATGGGCTGTTCACAGATGTGTGTGGATTGAGTACTTGGAGCAGGTGCTGTCTGTTGAGCTGGGGTGGAGGTGTGTGGATTGAGAGATGAGGGGCAGAGTCAGAGGTCTCTGACACCCTCTGCCAATGACCCAGGGAGGCTGGAGGGAAGCTGGGTGTCTGTAAGGTGCAGTGTAAGCCGAGGTCTCAGATGACAGGTGATCGAGTGAATTCAGGGCCTTTACTTCCTCATCTGTAAGATGGAGGTCATGAGACCCAAGCTCTTAGAGCTGTGAAAACGAAATGAGCGGGGATATGGAAGGCCTGGCATAGGCGAGGTGTGTAATTGATGGGGCCACTGCCATTATTCCAGGTGCAGGGACCGTGGGCAGGAGGACCAGGGGCTGGGGAGCGCCTGTCCTCCTTCCATTCTACTTCTTCAAGAAGTCCCACAAGCTGGGCACAGTGGCTCATGCCTGTGATCCCAGCACTTGGGAAGCCAAGGCAGGAGGATCACTTGAGGCAAGGAGTTCCAGACCAGCCTGGGCAACATAGCAAGATCTCATGTCTACAAAAAATTTTTATATTAGCCAGGTGCAGTGGCACAAGCCTGTAGTCCCAGCTACTTGGAAGGCTGAGGCAAGAGGATTGCTTGAGCCTGGGAATTTGAGGCTGCAGTGAGCCGTGATCATGCCATTGCACTCCAATCTGGGCAAGACAGCCAGACTCCATCTCTAAAAACCAACAAACAAAAAGAAGGCCCACAAGACTACTGTACCTGCTGTATTATCAGTGCTCAAATAAGTTGGCTGGCCTGCCCAAGAGGAAGGAGCCCCCCATTCTCTTCCCAGGGCACTGTCAAGGTTGTAGACAGAGGCCTGGCGGCTGTGGAGGAAGCAGGATGAAGGCACAGTCCCTGTACCCTGCAACCTCCTCACCAGTTTGGAGGCAGAGGGTACATGAGCTAGGGATGAAGGGACGCCTGGAGGTGGGGTGCTGGGGAAACCCTGCGGTCTAACAGGAGGAGGGTGCTCCTGCAGGCGGTGCAGAAGCTGGGAGTGAAAGCTGTCTGGGACGCACGGCTCTGCCCTTTTGGTCTTTGCTGGCAGGGTGGGGCAGATGGAGTTTCTGCCTTCTTTTGCCACCAGCCCCTTTCCCACCCAGTCTAATGTGGAGCCTTGCACACAGTAGGTCCTGAATAAATATCCATTGCACTGAATGAGCAAGGCGCTATTGAGATGCACTAGGGTAATGTCTGTTTAATGTACAGCAGGAAGAGCGCTGGAAGGAAGTGCTGATCCCACCTCCTATTGACTGAGTCATGCGTAACCCACATCTGCTCACCCAGGGCCTCTTCTCTCTGGGTTCTTTCCTTCCACTCTTGCTCCCTCAATCCCTTCACACAAACACCCAGTGGGAGGGATATATATATATGATATCCACCATATATATGGATATATATATGGTATATATGATATATATATGAAATCAGGTCTTGCTGCATCTCCCAGGCTGGGGTTTAGTGGTGTGACCACGGCTCACGGCAGCTTTGACTTCCTGGGCTCAAGCGATCCTCCTCCCTCAACCTCCCAAGTAGCTGGGACAAGAGGCGGACATTACTGCACCTGGCTAACTATTTTTTTTTTTTTTTTGGTAGAGATGCAGTCTTGCTATGTTGCCCAGGCTGGTCACGAATTTCTGGCTTCAAGTGATCCTCCCACCTCAGCACCTCAGCCTCACAAAGTGCTGGGTTTACAGGGGTGAGCCACCACGCCTGGACAACAGTGGGAGATTTTGAAGATGTGTGTCAGATTATGCTGCATCCCTGGTTAAAATTGTCTACAGCCTTCCCTTTCAACCAGAATACAATGCTATCAGGCCCTGCATGATCTGGCTCCATGCCTCTGGCCCTTTAAATGCTCTTATTCTCTATCATTTACTTGATGGACATTTGCTGCTTCCTTCTAACGTTACCTGGGTCATGTCTCATTATTCCCGTCTCAGTGCAAGGGTCTCCTTCTCAGAGAAGACTTCCTCGAGCCCCAACATCTGAGAAACTCTCGATTACTTCCTATTTTAATATCAGTTGGCTATAGATCACCATCTACAACATTCTTCTCTATGAATTTAGTTACCTATGTCCTGCTTCTCCCCCACCAGAGTGTAAGCTTTCTGAAGCTTCATCCATCTTGGTCCACTTCTCACATCCAGCCCAGTGCCTACCTGGAACACAGTAGGCACTCAATAAAAGCCCATCAAGTAAATGAAGGCACTTATTTATACTGATCTTGAGCACTCCGTATGTATCATTTTATTTAGTCCTTGTAAGGCTCGTCTGTCATCACCCTTCTGGAGACAAGTGACCTGCCATTGTGAGGACTGAAACTCAGTATGTCTGACCCTAAAGCGTGAGCTGTTGAACACCATGTGATGCTGTCTTTCGGACCTGAGGTCTGACCCTGTGATCTGGGTCACATCCCATTCCCTCTTGGAGCCCCAGCCTGTCCCTCTGACGCAGAGGGTGCTGACTGAGTGCTTTGAAGTCTGCAGCTCAAACGATCAAGGGCGTGGTTTTCAATAGGGGTATGAGTGTCTTCTTGGGAGGGTTATGTCTAGGATATTGCCATGGGGACATTTACATCCTGAACTACTGTACTTGTTTTATTATAAATATATATGCATGTATTATACTTTATTTATCTTCTTGATTCAGGTTAGGGCTTGTCTATGAGTTTCATGTTAGGGTAGTAAAAGGGGTGTAACACAAACATGTTATGAAAGGTGGTGTCCTGTCATCTAGGGTAATGGAAGCTGGAGGAGGGGCCACCTGGGGGTGGGGGCACACACCAGAAGTAGCAGGAGGGGCCTGCTGGGAGCTGAAAGGGTCCTACATCTACAGTGGGGAGGTGGTCCACAGGTGTGCATGTGCATAAAAGTTCCGTGAGCTGCTGACCAAAGATGGGTCCCTGGACTACTTGTAATACCAGTTTTTAAACATTAAATAAGATAGTATTAATATATGTGAAATATATAAACAGAAAAGTGGGCCTTGGGACAGGAACCACTGGGCCAAAGGTCTCTGTCTGCAGCCTCGGGGTCCCCCTTGGCCCCTCATCTAGTGAGGTTCTCTTTAGCTCCAGTATTGACTCCACCCTTCGTATCCCTCGAAGATTCTCGGCGGAGCCTCCTGGGCCCCACCCCAAGCTCCCTTCCTAGACTTTCTCATGTGGTGACCTGGTGACTTGCCAGTGGCCCCCTTGGCAATGAGTCCCAGCTGGCAGATGTGGCTTCCACTTCGGCGCCTGGGACACAAGCTCATTGCAGTGGTGTTTGTTGGATGGATAAGTGCCCACTGTGTGGAAGAGGAAAAGAGGGGGTGGGGTTCTTCCCTTCCCCAGGCTCCGCAGTGTCTGCTCTAACTGGGAAGAATGTGTACATTTAGGCTCCGCAAGTCCAGAGGAGGGAGAGGAGGAAGGTCTGCCACACTCTGCCAGGTGAAGCTGGCCATGGAGGATGTGCCAGTGGCTACATTAGAAGCAGCCACCACTGGGCTCAAGGCTCACTAGTCATCCCGTGTAATCCCACACTTGAAGTGAGTACCTGGATGCCACCCACATTAAAGATGACCTGCCATCTCTGAGATCTCCGGCCTCTTCCAGAGGCTGCACAGAAGAAGGAGCAGGGTGGGAGCCAGACTCCAGGGTTCCAGCTCCCTACCCTTACATTCCCTGCTCAGTTCTCCTCAAGTAAAAAGACAAGGAAGGAGGGAAGACAGCACGGTCCAGTTTCCTGACGCTTCCTTACCTCCAAACACTGGGTTCTCCAGTGTCTGGTCTTTAAATCAGACTTCCTTATCACCCAAGGTACAGATATGGTCTGACCTTTGGATACCACATTCATGGAACATATCTACATGAAAGCAGGAGGGGTGGCAGTCAGACCTAAGGAAGCACTTCCTGACTGTAGATCATAAAATACTGTCTTGGGAGGGTTGGATACGGTGGGCCTCCGCCCAGTGAGATCTGGGGTCTCTTGGACCCAGGGTCTAATTCTCCTTGGGTTCCTGACTCTTGAGACCCTCCTTGGAAAGAGTGAGGCCAGCCAGGCACGGGGCCTCGGGGGACTCATGTTTCTGCACTCATTGGAGAAGCAGGGGCCCAGGAGGCACCAGGGGGAGAGTGCTGGCAAACTTTTCCAAGCAACTTTCCAGTGGCCTGAGGCTTTCTTTGACAACATAGCCTGCTGCCTCCCTGTGCTCAGCCCCCGTGGGTGCAGGGCCCTGGGGACGGGCCTCTGGATGATTGGAGCCAGACAACTCCCAATCGAACCTCCCCTCCCTCTGAGTTCCTTCCTAGGAGGTCCCTGACCCCAGAGTCTCACTTTCCAGTCCCTTCCCTTGGGGACCTGTCCCCTCTTGGGCTGGGGCTCAGCTCAGGTTGCTGAGCAGAGGCCACCAAAGACCCAGGGGACCAGGAGGAGCTGGAGAGAGCCCCAAGGATCCGTTGCCAGGGCCCCCACTTGGAGACTGGAGCTGCATCCCAGAGGTTCCAGAGGGTGGGGACTCCCTGGGGGCCACGAGAGGCCTTGGTGGAAAAATGCAATATTCAAGTGGTTAACGATGGCACAAGGATCTGCAAGCAGCAGCTCAAGGGGGCCTCCTAGCCACACGTTCACTTCTTAGGATTCCCAGCGGAAGGAGGGAGACCACGCTTTCCGGGGACGCAAATGGTGAGAAGCAGCTCCTGTTGTCTATTTCATTCACCTTCTCTTGCTGGCTGCCCCAGTGGAACTTACTCATTCATTCATTCAGCATATAACTACTGGGCACCGACTCTGTGCCAGGTGCCAGGGCTACAGCGCTGAGCATGATAGACAGAGGCCCTGATGTCAAGGAGCTAACAGCAGTGAGCAGAGAAATCAGAAACAAGCGCAATGGCTTCTAATTGTGATAGGGGCCGTGTTGGCAGGAATCAGAACGACGTGACAGAAAGCGAGGGGTAGGAGAATATTAAACCAAGCCATCAGAAATGGCCTCTGTGAGGAGGGGACATTTCCTCTGAGGCTTGATGGATGCACTGAGGTCCTATGAGGGCAAAGGCCCCAAGGCAGATTCCAGGAGCAGAGAGACGGCCCGAGTGCCAGGCACGGCAGTCAGGGGCATCTCAAAGGTGTGATCAGCAGGGGACCATCGCACTGGGCTGGGCTGGGCTGGGGTGGGTGTGTGTTGGATTTTACTCTGATAGGAAAGCCACTGGAAACTATAGCCAGGATTGAAGTGATCAGCTCTGCATTTGGAGGGCACTGTCCTGGAGGCCGTGAACGGAGCGGGTTGGAGGGGCCAGTAAGGATGTGCAGAGGACGGATGGGAGGGACTGCTCGAGAGCCCTGAGCCCTCTGTGGGTGGCTGAGACACAGTGCTGGCTTCCATCTCACTCTTCAAGGTAATAAAAGGGCGGCCTATGAAGCCATTCGCAACTTGCAACTAGGGTCTACCCCGCTTTTTCTTTTTTTCTTTTTTTTTTTTTTTTGAGACAGAGCCTTGCTCTGTTGCCCAGGCTGGAGTTCAGTGGCACAAACATAGCTCACTGTAGCCTCGAATTCCTGGGCTCAAGCAATCCTTCTGCCTCAGCCTCCTGGATAGCTGGGACTACAGGGGCCATCACTATGTCCAGTTAGTTTTTAATTTTTTATAGAGATGGGGTCTTCCTATGTTGCCCAGGCTGGTCTTGAACTCCTAGCCTTAAGTGATCCTTTCACCTCAGCTTCCCAAACTGCTGGGATGGCAGGCATAAGCCACTGTGCCTGACCTTACCCTGCATTTTAATTAACCATCTGTGGTTGCTGTATGGTTAGAAGAGGGTTTCAGCCTATTATTTTAAAATGTATAGATGCGGCTGGGCGTGATGACTTACATATATAATCCCAGGACTGCGGGAGTCTGAGGTGGGAAAATTGCTTTAGCACAGGAGTTCAAGGTTATAGTAAGCTATGATCAAACCACTGTATTTCAGCCTGGCTACAGAGTCAGATCCTGTCTCTACAAATACATGCATACACACACACACACACACACACACAGGTTCTGCTTTCTGAAATGTGGAGCAAGAAGGCCCTTGAGTTCAACGCTGGCCTGGGAAGACCAGGCCAGACCAGGCAGCTGGTCAGGGGGCACCATGACCAGCCCACCCCCTGGGCAAAGCCCAGTGAAGGAGGTATGGGAGGCTGATTTCACCTCTGCCCCTCGGGATGAAAAGGGAATACTTAGCTGGGGCCAGTGCAGAGTGCAAACGTAAGCCTGCTGGCCAGCTCATGTTTCTTTCTGGTAATAATCCTCTCCGCAGGATTCACTTGGGACCAGCTCATTCTAAGCTCTGCAGTCACCAGGATGGTCCCGTCTCTCTGATCATCAGTGGGTGAGAGGTATCTGGTTGTGACTTCGAAAGAGGAAATCTCAAGTTAGGTCTGCTGAAAGGCAGGGAAATCGCTGGAAAAGGTAGAGGGGCCTGCTAAATATTTGCTCTTCCAAAGGTTCTGGAAAAATAGGGATGGAATAACTATCCTTTCTTGAATAGGATGTAGAAGGAGTCCCTTAGTTGCTTAAAATTCTAATTCCAGGCTTCCCCATTCACAAGGCTGGATGGTGCTCCCAGGGAGTGTGGAAAAGTCGGCCAGCCCTGAAAGCTCTGGCTGGACAAATGTGTGGGTCCCTGAGTGAACCCAGGGTGGCACAGGGTGAAGAGTAGGCACTGAGGGAGCACTCTGGAGTTTAGATCTACAGTCTGACCTTGGGAGCTGCTCCATCAGAAGCCATCTCAGACATAAGGACACAAATCCAAGTGTTTGTTTAGAGGGGATCTCAGAGAGCACCCGCAGGGGAGACAGAAAAGATCAGGGCAGGAAGGAAGCCAGTAAAGGCTCTGTTTCTGAGGTCTATTTCTGAGCAGCTCTGGGAGTCAGCATTTGGCTGAACCCAGACAGATGGGAGAGCCGGGGCATTTATACACCAGCTATCACTGCCATTGGCGGAGGGCTGCATGGGGGCATATGGGTACAGCACTCACCATGTCTGCTGCAGCAAGTTAGGTAGCCCAAGCCTCCACCACTTCATCTATAAAATGAGGATAATAAGAGCAAACTTGCTTTAAAGAAAAGTAAAGCTGGGCACGGTGGCTCATGCCTGTAAGCCGAGCACTTTGAGAGGCCAAGGTGGACGAATCACCTGAGGTCAGGAGTTTGAGACCAGCCTGACCAACATGGAGAAACCCCATCTCTATTAAAAATACAAAAATTAGACGGGCGTGGTGGCACATGCCTGTAATCCCAGCTACTCGGGAGGCTGAGGCAGGACAATCACTTGAACTAGGAAACAGAAGTTTCAGTGAGCCAAGATTGTGCCATTGAACTCCAGCCTGAGCAAGACCAAAACTCTGTCTCAATAAATAAATAAATAAAAATAAAAATAAGTAAGAAGCCTGTCTCCTCAGGGGACTGTCAGACTGAATGAGAATGCCCTTAAGGCTCATGCTTCAGGGTGGGGCACGGGGCATGTGCTCTTCTCTTTATTTGATGGATATTTAATGTGGGCCACACGGTGCCAGGTTCTGAGATTCCACAGGGAACACAAGCGACCTGTAGCGTATCCCCATGAAGCTGGAACTCATGAGCAATCCTTGAGTCAGCGGTGCCAAGTGTGATGGAGCCACAGAAGGGCAAGGCAGGGTGGGGAGGCTGGGGCACCCCAAAGTAGGCGCTCACTGCCCCTTAAGGAGGCACCATGTGAGACATCCCCACCCCAGTGTCTCCATTATAGCCAGGTTCTTTTTTTCTTTTTTCTTTTTGAAAGAGGGTCTCATTCTGTGGCCCAGTCTTGAATGAGTGGCGTGATCATGGCTCACTGCAACCTTGACCTCCTGTGCTCAAGCAATCCTCCCGCCTTGGCCTCCTGAGCAGGGGTGTACCACTATGCTGGCCAATTTATTATTATTATTTATTAATGTTAATTTTTATTTTTTAGAGATGGGGTCTCACTATGTTGACCAGGCTGGTCTCAAACTCCTGGGACATGGCCAGTTTCTATGGGTAGGGACTGGGTGACATTTTGGTTGTATTCAGGGATGAAGTGGTAGGAAAAATATTCACTAGAAACACTAGAGTGGTCCCCAGTGCAAGGAGGTGGTTGCATTGTGAGAGAAATGAGGGCCCCAAGGTCAACCGAGAAAGGAGGAGCTGTGCTTCTATTTCACACTTAGCCCTGAAGGGCGAGGTGGGCAGAGCAGCCTGCCTGTTGGTATGAGACCAGCCTGGCCAACATGGTGAAACCCTGTCTCTACTAAAAATACAAAAATTAGCTGGGCATGGTGGCAGGTGTCTGTGATCCCAGCTACTCGAGAGGCTGAGACAGGAGAATTTCTTGAACTTGGAAAGCGGATGTTGCAATGAGCCAAGATTGCACCACTGTACTCCAGCCTGGGCAACAGAGCGAGACTCCATCTCAAAAAAAAAAAATGAAGTTGATCCTTTTTCTCACTTTCCTCCTGCACCTCACATCCTGAGAGGCAGTCCCATACATGAAATGAGTTGGGATGGAATTCCACTATTGTCACCAACACTGTGGGCCCCTACTGTAGCCCTGTAGCACTCTCCTATGGCGGGGATGCCCACCTGGTGGCTTTTGCTGCCAGTTCCTGACCTCCTCTGACCCCTGTGCAGGAGGCATGTCAGGGTGGTGGGGAGTGGGCGCTCCCCAGAGATACTCCCAGCCAGTTGCACTAACCCTCAGCGGGAGCAGCTCAAGCACCCTGCTATGTCTCCCAGGACTCCCAGCCACCACAATGGTCACCAAGGTAATGGCATGCTCTGCCCCCGCTTCCCTGCCCAGCCTGGACTATCTTCCCCTACTTCCTCTCCTTGGTAAATTCAGGGGTCCACTCCCAGACCTTTGCTGACATCTTGCCCAGCAGCTGGTCCCTTTTCCTCTAAGTTCCCCTGACAGTTTCTCAGACATCCTTTGTCACAGATGTACACAGGGGCATGATTACATACTTGGCATTTTTATTAAAATCAATGTTTTTAAATTTGTTATTAAGTTTCTAAAGGCAGGGTCTTGCTCTGTTACCCAGGCTGGAGGGCAGTGGCACAATCACAGTTCACTTTAGCCTTGAACTCCTGGGCTCAAGCTATCTTCCCATCTCAGCCTCCCAAATAGCTGGGACTATAAGCACATGCCACCATGCTGGCTATTTTTTTTTTCAAGTGTTTTGTAGAGACAGGGGTCTCACTATGTTGCCCAGGCTGGTCTTGAACTCCTGGACTCAAGTGAACCTCCTGCCTCGGCCTCCCAAAGTGTTGCGACTACAAGTGTGAGCCACTACATCTGGCCTAAATCAATGTTTTAATTGACTCACATTTTTTATTGTAACAAAATACATATAACGGAAAATTTACCATTTTAACCATGTTTAGGTGTACAGTTCAGTGGCACTAAAATTATGGCACTAAAATTGTGCAATCATCACCACTACACATCTGCGGAATTCTCCCGTTACCCCAGACAGAAACTCTGTCCTCATTAAACACTGACTCCCATCCTCCCCTCCCCCAGCCCTGGTACCCTCTGTTCCACCTTCTGTCTCTATATTCTATTCTAGAGATCTCTGATCTGTGGAATCACACAAAGTTTGTCTTCCTATGTTTGGCCTATTTCACTTAGCAGAATGTTTTTAAGGTTCTTCCATGTTGTAGCATGTATCAGAATTCATTTTGTTCATGACTGACTAATTTTCCACCATAGGTATCGTCTACATTTTGTTTATCTATCCATCTGTCGATGAATATTCATATTGGCTAACTTTTTTTTTTTTTGAGACGGAGTCTGACTCTGTCTCCCAGGCTGGAGTGCAGTGGTGCGATCTCGGCTCACTGCAACCTCCACCTCCCAGGTTCTAGCAGTTCTCCTGCTTCAGCCTCTAGAGTAGCTGGGATTACAGGTGCGTGCCACCACACCCGGCTAATTTTTATATTTTTAGTAGAGACAAGGTTTCGCCATGTTGGCCAGGATGCTCTTGAACTCCTGACTTCAAGTGATCCACCCACCTCAGTCTCCCTAAGTGCTGGGATTACAGGTGTGAGCCACCGCACCCAGCTAGGTTGACTCACTTTTTAAACTCAGCTATACCCTAAGCAATAACATCCATGAAACCAAGAATTGGACAGTAAACTTGGTTTTCAATAGTCATTAAAATAAATATATAACTAGCAAAGTAAAAAAGAAAATAGTGTATCTGCAACCACTGGAGTGACCCTACCTGCCACCAGGTCTTCACATGCCACTCTGGGCAGCATAGAGGTCCCAGACTGTGTACACGTACAAGACAAAGCCAAGTGTCACCCACGGCTGAAACTCCAGACCTAACCAATGGCTAGTGCCTTATCATTGCTGGAATTACTTGCTGAATGGTTTAGGTCCAGGGGCTCAGAGTCTCCTCTGGCCAGGAGAAGCTAGGGCTGAAGTCCTTTAACACGCAGCACAATCCAAGAACTAATGGCCCCACCAACTTGTGCCAGGACTGGGGGTTGGGCCCAGGGCCCTTGGATCTGGGCTGTATCACCGACGCCTGTGCCTCACACAGGTTCCTTTACCCAAGCCACTTCAGTACACACCAGCCTGATTTCCAACTGCCAATTCTCACGTCCCTTCGCCCGTGGGTGCTCTCTGGCTCTGGAGACCATTTTGCCACTGCAAGGGAGCCAGAGATCAACCCCCACCCCGCTTTTAGCTCATAGTGAACTCTGCAACTGGAGCCAGAAATCATATTGACACCTGACTTCTGTCCTGAGTCCCTCTGGCTAAGAGTCTCCTCATTACATTCTTTTCTCTCTTTTCTTTTCTTTCTTTTTTTTTCTCTTTTTAAGACAGAGTCTCTCTCTGTCACCCAAGCTGGAGTGCAGTGTTGCAACCTCAGCTTAGTCTCCTGAGTAGCTGAGATTACAGATATGTGCCAACACGCCCGGCTAATTTTTGTATTTTTGGTAGAGACTGGGTTTCACCATGTTAGCCAGGCTGGTCTCAAAACTCCTGACCTCAAGTGATCCACCCGCCTCTGTCTCCCAAAGTGCTGGGATTGCAGGCATGAGCCCCCACATCCGGCCACTTTTTTTTTTTTTTTTTTTTAAAGAGATGGAGTCTTGCTCTGTTGCCCAGGCTGGAGTGCAGTAGCATGATCATAGCTCATTGCAGCCTAAAACTCCTGGGCTCAAGCAATTCTCCTGCTTCAGCCTCCCAAGCAGTTAGGACCATGGTGCCCAGCTCATTTTTCCCTTTTTTAAAAAAATTGCAATTTGAGAATGGAGTCAGGTAAGGACCCGAAACTGTCTCCCTTTCCAGTGGTCTGTCATCCACAGAGGGTAACCCCAACTGGATAGAGCTTCTCGAAGAAAGGGAAACATAGTAATTAACATATGAAATTCTTACTTCCAATATTATTAAATTTGTTACACTTATACAGTGCAGAGCATATTGAAAAGGCAAATTAAAGTGTTATGTGTTAATAAGCTTGGATTAAATTGGGCTTTGAGAACTCAGGGAAGCAACGTGAGTCCCACATGGATGTATGTAGGGTTTTTTAGGCACTATTCCCTCCCCTTGAAGTTGCTACCACTGAAATGACTCAAGAAGACAAGGGATCTTAAGAGAAAACCCCAGCCTGAAAGTATAGATTTGTGAGTGTGTTTAAGTGTCTGTTTAAAAGTGGGTTTCTCTATACTTCCGTCCCCTGATAGGTGTGCGGAGAGAGGAGGAGGAAATTAAGAAAGCTCTTGATAAAACAGGGAAAAGCCTACTCTCGGCAGAGCAACCCCAAGGAACTGGAGCCACCCACATGAACACCCCTTCCTCCCATAGGCACTTGGTGACTGGCCTCCCAAGCTTGGAGAACATGAGGGAACAATCTTGGTTGGGGTTGTGTTTCTCCAGATCCACAGAAGGTTGCAATGAGGACACTCTTAGCCAGTGTGACTCAGGACAGAAGCCAGAAAATGTGAGCTGCTCTCTCACTGCAAGGTCCGTCCTGAGGTCCTGACCACATCCTGGGGTTTCCTCATGCCAAGGCTGGTAGCATTTTAAAGCTCTCCTTTGCAAATGCCACGTTCTTCCCCGATCTCCTCTTATCTCACACTGCCTCCAGTGGTGGTCCTCCAGTGACCCCTTCCTCCACCCTCTGCTCTTTTTACACCATAAACGCTTCTGTTTGTAGAAGGGTGACTTTTTCCACTCCCCACATTTCTCTTTGCACCTCCTCCTCTGCTGATCCCTCCAGATCTCTCTCCTCCGTCTAGATCTTCCCCCCACACCTTTTTGTTTGTGTGTCTTGTTTTGTTTTGAGATGGAATTCTGTTCTGTCATCCAGGCTGGAGTGCAGTGGCACGATCATAGCCCATGGCAGCCTGCTGCAACTCCTGGCTTAAGTGACCCTCCTGCCTCAGCCTCCCAAAGTGCTGGGATTACAGGTGTGAGTCAGTTTACCGGGCCCTCCAAACCATTATGCCCTGTGTACATAGGTCACCTCCACACAGGACCCCTAGGCTCAACGTCCTCCAGTGGAGACTACCCTATTCCCCCATGACAGTGCCCTACCTTGTGACTCATCTATCCTAGTATCCCAGCTGGAATCCAGGGGATGACCTGCCTACCGAAAGGGGCTCCCACCAGCAGTCTCCTCTGAGCTGTTCTAACCTCGATAAAGCTGCTCCTCATCTTGCTCACTCTCCACTTGCTTGCATACGTCACTCTTCCTGGACGCAGGACAAAAACTCAGGCAAAGGCGCCACCAGCCACAGAGGTTTCCAGCCAGCAAAGCAACACCCCAAAGATCCTGTAACAATATACTATGCATGTATCTATATACTATGCTATATATACTATGTACTATATTGTATATGTATTTTTAGATATATTATATATAATACATAAATTATATATAAAAATATGATTTATACATAATATATTATGTATAAAATGTATAAATTATATTATATATAAAAATATTTATACATAATAATGTTCAGTATAATATATAGTACATATTGTACTTTGATTCAGTTGCTGATTCATCTCCCAGCACTGGCTTTACTTCATCCAGTCACTGTCTCTAGCAGCCTCTGGAGGGGTAAGATCCCTCAGTGACCCCCACCGTTCTTGGCTTGAACTCCAGACCCTTCCGAATGACTGGCAAGAGCCTCTGGGCCCCTGTGCTTCCTCCTCCCCAGGTGCAGCTCCGTCTCCGCCCCAGAGGCACCACAAGATCCGGCCACACTGGTCTCTGCTCTAGGAGGCAGAATAGCATAGCAGCTATGCCTGGGTGTTGGAGCCAGGCTGCCTGGGTTTCATTCTCAGCTCTTCTGCTTGTCAACTCTGACTTTGCAGAAGGTCTCCACTTTCCTTAGGCGGTGGTGGGGACTCGATGAGCTAGTTTATGAAGAGAATTTAGAATGAAACCTGGCACATGTAAGTGCTCACTATCTGTGTAAGGTGTTACCGTCATCATCATTATCATTACTCTCTGAACACACTGTAGCACATCTCAAACACCGTCTCCCATCAAGAGCCAGAGCTCATGGCTCCCGTCCTTGAATCTGGGTGGGCTTATGACTGCTTCAACCAACAGAAGGCAGCAGAACTGCTGTTTTGTAGCTTCCAAGGCTGGGTTATAAAAGGCAGCTTTCATCTTTTCCATTGGAATACTCATTATTAGATCCCTGATCTTTGGTCTGACTACCCTGAGACCTCCATGATGTGAGGAAGCCCAAGCCACATAGACAAGCCAGGTGTAGACACACCCTGCCTGGCAGTCTTAGTCTCTGAGTCACTCTGGTCCAGAGCCAGACATGTGAGTAAATGAGACTTGAAATGATTTCAGCCCCTGGTTTTGAGTTGTGTCAGCCTCAAGTTTTCCAGCTGACGCCCGAGACATTGAGGACTACAGACAAGCTGTCTCCTCTCTGCCCCATCAAAATTTCTGACCTATAGAGTCTGTGAACTTAATAACGTTGTTGTAAGCTGCCAAATTTTGGAGTCATTTGTTACACAGCAAGCAATAACTGATATGCGCACGATGTTCTTCTTCTTCTCTGGCAAACTCCTATACATTCTGCAAGGCCCTGAAAAAAAATGTCACCTCCTTTGTGAAGCCTTCCCCAGTTCCTCTTTGCCCTGGAAGCTTCTCATGTGCATGCCTCCAGTGGCCTTTTCTTCCCTGTGTGGATCTGTTTTGGGTTCATCTCTCCCCTTAGACCAGACATCCCACATGGTAGGAACTTGGATCCACCTTTATGTCCCCACCATCTGGTCAGGGCTGCAAAGGGTGGAAACCACGCTGCTTATCCCTGACAGCAGCATCAACGATGGGGCTGGCGAGTGCTTTCTGAGCACTTACTACCTGCCAGGTGTTGTCCTGTGGTTTTTCATGAATTAACTCATTTAATCTATACCACCACCCTATGAGGAAGACACGTCATCAGCTCATGTGTTTCCTTTTCTTTTTATTTTTGTTTGAGATGGAGTCTCAGTCTATCACCCAGGCTGGAGTGCAATGGTGCAATCTCGGCTCACTGCGACCTCCGCCTCCTAGGATGAAGCAATCCTCCTGCATCAGCCTGCTGAGTAGCTGGGACCACAGGCACTTGCCACCACACCCTGCTAATTTTTGTATTTTTAGTAGAGGTGGAATTTTATCATATTGACCAGCCTGGTCTCAACTCCTGACCTCAGGTGATCCGCCTGCCTCGGCCTCCCAAAGTACTGGGATTACAGAGGCTCTGTGCCTCTTTTGAGATGTTTTGTGTATATTGGATTTCCCTCATTACGTAACCCATTTATTCCTTCCTTTATTCTCAGCAACTCTTTCTCCTTCTCTCCATTTATGCCCGAGCTTTTCCCTCTGTGGAAGGGACATTAGTTTTGGCCACTGTGCTCATCCAGATTGCATGCAGCAGAGCTAGTCCAGTAAGTGCCTCCTCGAGTCCACTCCCATTCAGATAAAGTAAGATTACCCGGTGCGGTGCGCAGCTAGTGGGCTATTTTTAGCACCAGTCAATATAGCTGCTTTCACTGTGAACCCCAATTTTGCCAGAGGGTGTGAAGGCACAACACGCCCCCTCAGGCCCTTAGGAATTCCAGCCTGGCGCCTGGTGACAGAGCGAGACTCTGTCTCAAAAAAAAAAAAATAGTTACAATTTATTGCCTAGGAATCATCCCGGCTTCCAGTACTTGGAGTTGCTGCCCTGGTCCTGACTACTGCATCAGGTAAGAAAAAGGGGAAAAAGGCTGGGCATGGTGGTTCACATCTGTAATCCCAGCACTTTGGGAGGCCGAGGTGGGTGAATCATGAGGTCAGGAGTTCAAGACTAGCCTGGCCAACATGGTGAAATCCCGTCTCTACTAAAAATACAAAAAATTAGCCGGGCAGAGTGGCGGGTGCCTGTAACCCTAGCTACTCAGGAGGCTGAAGCAAGAGAATCGTTTGAGCCCAGGAGGCAGAAGTTGTAGTGAGCCAAGATCACACCACTGCACTCCAGCCCTGGTGACAGAGGAGACTCCTTCTCAAAAAAAAAAAAAAAAAAGAAAGAAAAAAAAAAAAGAGAGGGGGGGAAGTTGATGGGATATGGGGAAGACAGAAAAAAAGGACAGGCACTATGCCAGGGCCCTCCTCCTCTGGCAAGAATTGCATCATCACACCAGAGTGGTGATATGATCAGATATGAGCAGGAACCTATGCGTGCAAAGGTCCCTATGGCTGTTTTGTGGCGAATCCACAGGAGAGGAACAAGACAAAGGGCCACCTAGGAGGCAAATTGCAGTTCGTGTGAGAGTAATGCTGGCGGGCCCTCGGGTGGTGGCTGCAAGCCGGAGGGGACAGGGACAAGTGTGGGAGAAGGAGCGGTAGCTGACAGCCAGTGGGAAGCCCCTTCCCAGTAGGATGAGCTCAGACATGGCTTTGTTCGTGGCTTCAGGATTTGCATCCTGGAAGGTTTTAAGACTGGCGCTATGGCTGGTGGGGTCCTGGGGCTGGGATGGGCACACGTTCCAGGGCCAGCCAAATGCAGCCACGTGTGAGGCCCAGAAAAAATGAATGCTGAAGAGTCCTGAATCTCTGCGTGTGCTTACGGAACCTTTTCATTATCATTGTTTCTTTCCAGGCAGAATTTCCGAGGAGGTTTAAGAAAGCTTTCCTGAACTGGGCGTGGTGGCTCAAGCCTGTAATCCCAGCAACCTCGGAGCTGAGACAGGAGATTGCTTGAGGCCAGGAGTTTGGGAACAGTCTGGGCAACATAGCCAGACCCCATCTTTAAAAAAAATTTTTTTTTAATTAGCTGGGTGTGGTGACATATACCTGTAATCTCAGCTATTTGGGAGGCTGGGGTGAGAAGATCATCTGAACCCAGGAGTTTGAGGCTACAGCGATCCATAAGAGCACCACTGCACTCCAGCCTGGGCCACAGTGTGTGACCCATAATATTAAAAAAAAAAAAAAAAAAAAAAAAAAAAAGCCTTCCTGAGGAGCAGGAGCTGGAGGCAGCTTCCCAAACCGGTGAAGCATGTTCTCGGTCCATCTGGGCAGGAGGAAGGATGATTGGCGAGCTGTCCAGATGGTATTTGGGGCCCAGGTGCCCTCTCTGGCTCTGGACACAAGGCGCTCATCCAGACAGGGCCTGGGGAGACTGTCCCCAAAGGGCTGGGACACCAAGCTGCAGTGATGTCCTGAGTGTGTGGAAGCTGGAAGAGGGGACTCTGCCCTGGAGCCCCCATCCTCATGGAGGCAGCCCTGACCCGGTTCCAGAGCCCAAGCCTGCCTTGGCCCTCCTCCCACTGGCCGGGGCTTGGGGCTCTGACGGCCAGGCCTGCAGGGTAGGGGGCGTCTGAGCAGCCACTGTCTCTCCAGCCTGTTCTGTCTCCAGCCCTGCCATGGTAAAGGTAACCCCCTCTCCCACTGTTAGAGGCTCAGCTGTTTCACCCTAAATTTCACGTGCTGAAGCCCTGAACCCCAGCACCTCAGAATGTATTTGGCAATAGGGCTTTAAAGAGGTCCTGAGGATAAAAAGAAGTCCTTAGGTTTGGCCCTCATTCAGTATGTCTACCAGCCTTATCAAAAGAGATGAGGACACACAGGTGGTGAACAGTGGCTCACGCCTGTAATCCCAGCACTTTGGGAGGCCAAGGTGGGCAGATCACTTGAGGTCAGGAGTTCAAGACCAGCCTGGCCAACAAGACAAAACCCCATCTCTACAAAAAAGTACAAAAATTAGCCAGGCGTGCTGCCCCACTGCCTCCTGCTCTGCTTCTCAGACACACAGCTGCCACCTCTGCCTACAGTTCCAGCTACTCGGGATGCTGAGGTGGGAGAATTGCTTGAACCCGGGAGGTAGAGGTTGCAGTGAGCCAAGATCATGCTACTGCACTCCAGCCTGGGTGACAGAGCAAGATCCTGTCTCAAAAAAAGAGATGAGGACATAGACCTGTACTCAGGGAAGACCACGCAAAGACGTGGGGAGAGGACAGCCTCTATAAGTCAAGAAGACAGTTCCCAGAAGAAACCACCCTGCTGACAGTATCTTGCCCATGGACTTCCGGCCTCCAGAACTGTGAGAAAGTAAATTTCTCGTGCTGAAGCTGCACAATCTGCAGTGCTTTGTTATGGCAGCCCTAGAAACAAATCCAGCCACCCTCACAGCAATAACGGCAGCCAACACACACTGCAGGCTGACCCGGTGCCAGACGCAGTGACAAGCCTGATCCACGTGTCACTCACTGTTGCTCATGATTCTCACTAACCCTAGGGATCAGGGACCTTGTGACCAGCCTGGCTGTGCCACCTGCCAGCTGTGTGGCCTGGTGAGATTACTTTGCCTCTCTGGGCCTTAGTTCCTTCATCTGTTCTCTGGGGCTGGAGTCGTACCCATACCCCAGGGTGGTTTTAAGGAATGATTTAAACATAAAGAGGGTTTAGAGAAGTTCCTGGAACATGGCTGGTGCACACTAAGTGTTGGCTTTTAATCTTCTCATTTCACTGATGTGGAAGTGGAGGATCTGAGAAGTTAAGTAACTTGCTCAAGGTCACACAGCTGGCAAGCAGTGGGGCCAGGTTCAAGCCCAAACAAGACTGACTGCAAATGAACTCAACTGCGCTGTCCCACTGCCTCCCGCTCGGCTTCCCAGGCACACAGTGGCCACCTCTGCGACTTAGCCTGCCATACTCCTGGACTGCAGCTGGCCACGCCGCGGTCAAGATCTGTCTGGGGTCTGCCTCCCCTGCCACCTCGAGCCTCTTGTTGGGACTGGAGCAGCCCTAGCTCTGAACACAGAGCTCTGGATGTTTGTTTGGGAACCACGTTCAAGATGCTCTCAGCCTGAGGTTAGCTCTAGGCCCTGTCCTCTCAGTTCATCTGTGCCTCTAATACTCCCTGCAGCCCTGAGCATGGGGCGGGCAGGGGCTGTGAGGTTCAGAGAGGTGAGTCACTTGCCCAAGGATACACAGGGCAGAATAGGGAGGAGACCCCTGCCCTTCTGACAGCCTCAGGTCCCGTCCTCTGGCTCCCCAGGCCAGGCAGCGCCAGGAGGGAGAGGGGACTTGCCTGGGGCTATGGGAGGGGCCATGACCCTGTGCGGTGTGTCTGCTGGGCACAGGCCCATGCTGGCCTCCCCAAATGCTGTGGCGGCACCACACCTGCTGCAGTAACAGCCACATATATCTGAAAACCGCTCCAGGAGCGCAGAGTCCCGCATGACAAGGAAGGCTGTAAGGGACATCTTGGGAGACCTGTGGCCCTCTCTGGAAAGATCTGTGTCCAGCTAGGGGTGGTGGCTCATGCCTGTAATCCCACCACTTTGGGAGGTCGAGGCAGGAGGATTAGCTCAGGAGTTCGAGACTAGCCTGGGCAATACAGCAAGGCCCTATCTCTACAAAAAAAATTGAGAAAAATTGCCAGGTGTGGTGGCGTGTGCTTGTAGTCCCAGCTACTTGGGAGGCTGAGGTGGGAGGATTGTCTGAGCCCAGGAGATTGAGACTACAGTGAGCTATGATGGCATCACTGCACTCTAGCCTGGGCAACAGAGCAAGACCCTGTCTCAACAACAACTTGTGTCCAGAAATGAGTGTCCTTGCTCCATCTTTTCTCCACCTGGTAAGCGGTGTCCAGCCCACACTTCCTGCATCCTCTGCAAGCCATAAGCAGAAGGCGGGGTGGTTGATGGTGGAAGGGAGAAAATCCAGCAGACCTCGTCTGCTTGGCGGGCCCACTGTCAGCCCCTCTACCTGCTGAGGCCAGAGAGGTGGGTGCATGGTTCCTCAGACCACAGACTAAAACAGTAAAACAGGCCAGGGTGCTCCTCATGTACCTCTCACCTCCTCACTCACACTGGCCTTGGGCATCTGAGCTGCTGTTTTTGTTTGTTTTAAAGAGCCAGAGACCAAGAAAGGGTTAAGCAGCTCCCAGTCTGACTTGTGAAACTAGAAGTTCTCTCTCCCAGTTGACCACCCACAGGCCTTTGTCATCAGGCCTGTGCTGGGGTGGGAGGTCTCTGGGTATCCGCACCCATCTCGCCACCCTGTCCCAGCACTATTGTCTCTCATCTAGCAGCTGGGACAGTCTCTCACTGGTCTTGCCCTGGCTCTGCAGCCTATGGGAGCTCTCTGCCTTCAGTTGATGCTCACTCTCTAAAATCCTTTTAAGTGGTTTTGCACTGTTCGTATTAATAGGGTGAATCAAAGCTTCTTAACTGGCCCCGTGGCCTGCCCGATCTGACCCCCTTCTTGCCCACTTAGGCCATGCCGTTTCTCCTCAAATGTGCCACTCTCTATGGGCCCTGCAGGCCTTGGTGATCCTCTCAGCTTGAGATACTTTCCTATTTCCCTGCCCATTCCCCCTCCCAGCCCGTGGCTGTATGCCAACAGATGTTGGTCCTGGTTTTCACTGTGCCCACTTGGAGACTCGTTCTCCCCCAATGTCCGGGCAGGCAATACCAATCAGTCACAGGTGGCATGTGAAATGAAACCCATCTGCCACCCGTGCACAAGTTCAGATCCTAAGATCCCTCTCAGCTCTCCCTTCTGCTTTCTAAGACGGTTCTAGCCTCAATTTGCACTTCAGTAGAATGGGGAGAAGGAGATCCTGTCTCCTCTTTCATTCCAAGGAGTTGAGAGTGTGAATCAGGGTGGCTGTTTTCATCTGGGTATCTGTTTCTTTGGTGTCTGCCCTGCCTCTAGCCCCAGAATATCCCCTTCTATCCATGGAGTTCCACTCTGACACCGATAACTCCCAATATCTAGCATAATGCACCCACCAGCAGGTATTAGGATGTTTAAAGTGTCATGTAGATGCGGGCTCCCGTGCTGCAGCCTCTTGGCTCTGAGTGAAATTTACTGATTTTTACCTGCTAGTAACGTCCTACTGCAAGTTTCTGAAGCAGGAAATGGTATGTGGCAGTGGAGGCCATGGGGCTTGCTGGGCGTGGGGCCTTCCTAGGTGACATACAGAGGCACCACTCCCTCTTGTCTTGGGAGGGAGGTGTTCTTTGCAGGAAGGTTCATCTCAAAATGATTCAATGGCAGTGGGCAGTTGCATGGGGTCAAAAATGAGCACAGGACCCTGAGCTAGAGACCTGGGTATTTCTGAGTTCCAATTCTGTCCCTTGATTCCGACCTGGGAGTATCTGGACGCACCTTGCCCCTCTCCGCCCTGAGTGTCCTTGTCTACACAATGAAAGGGAACATAAGTCAGTAATCAGTGTCTTCTGGTTCTCCAACTGCTGCAGGAAAAGTCAGAAATCCAGATTTTGGTGTGAAATTTACTGATTTTTACCTGCTAGTAACGAATTCACAGTTTAATGAGATATTGTGAGGATTTAAGGAAACGTGCCAGTGAGCCAGGCTGGGCCCCCGGACCACTGCTCACTAACTTTGGACTGGGACATTTCTGCCCGACATTCAGTACTGTGGTGCTCATCAGGGCTACACACTGGAAATACCTGGGGATTAGGGGGAAAAAAGCTAACTCTCCACTTCCTCCTAGAATGCTGATTTAATGGCCAGAGGTGGAGCATCTGGAACGTGGGGTGCAGCTGCAGGGCTGAATCCTGGCTGCTTCACAGACTGGCCGGGTGCCTGGGGTAGGTTCCGTCACACCACTGAGCCTCGTCTTCGCCATCTGAGCAGTGGGGCTGTGGGCATACAGGCAGCATTCTCTTAGGTAAAGGGCTTGGTACATAAAAAAGGTTTTCAGTGGATAACTCCCTGTGCTCTCCCCTCCCCGTCCTCTTTCCGCACCGCCACAATGGTGTGCATGAATGTCCTGGCTGATGCTCTCAAGAGCATCAACAATGCCGAAAAGAGAGGCAAAGGCTTATTAGGCCGTGCTCCAAAGTCAGCGTCTGGTTTCTGACTGTGATGATAAAGCGTGGTTACATTGGCGAATTTGAAATCATGGGTGATCACAGAGCTGGGAAAATTGTCGTGAACCTCACAGGCAGGCTAAACAAGTGTGGAGTGATCAGCCCCAGATTTGATGTGCAACTCAAAGATCTAGAAAAATGGCAGAATAATCTGCTTCCATCCCACCAGTTTGGTTTCATTATACTGACAACCTCAGCAGGCATCATGGACCATGAAGTAGAAAGACAAAGACACATAGGAGGGAAAATCCTGGGATTCTTTTTCTAGGGCTATAATACCTATATTTACAAATAAAATGCCTCATGGACAAAAAAATAAAAATAAATAAAAAAAGGTTCCCAGTGAATTGAGGGTGGAAAAGCAGTTGGAAACCGCTTGACGTAGAAGCTTGAACCTGGCTTCGGAAAACAAATCCTCTGGCCGCCTCAGCCTCCCAAATTGTTTCCCTGGGAAATCCCAGGCAGTCTGAGAGAGTAGGTATAATTGGCCCATTTGACCGACGGTGCTCCCTCAGGGAGACTCAGTCTGGGGGGACTAGAGTTCGTTTTGGAACCCAGGACTCCCAAGATTAGGGTAGCGGATGCCTTGAGGGGCTGGGCCAGCCATTGAGAGAAGGGCTAGGTTTATAGTCAGGGTGTGTGGGGAGTGATATGATGACCTAAAGAGCCCAGGCTCCAGCTCCAAAGACTGGGACTCATGTTAAAAAACAAAAAACCGGCCAGGCGCGAGGCTCATGTCTGTAATCCCAGCACTTTGGGAGGCCGAGGCGGGCAGATCACGTGGTCGGGAGTTCAAGACCAGCCTGGCCAAAATGGCAAAACTCTGTCTCTACTAAAAATACAAGAAAAATTAGCCAGGCGTGGTGTCGGGCTCCTGGGACCCCAGCTACTCAGGAGGCTGAGGGAGGAGAATCGGTTGAATCCGGGAAGTGGAGGTTGCAGTGAGCCAAGATCGTGCCATTGCACTCCAGACTGGGCGACAAAGCGAGACTCCATTTGAAAAACAAAAACAAAACAAAAACAAAACGGGCCAGGTGCGTTGGCTCATGCCTGTAATCCCGATACTTCGGGAGGCCGAGGTGGGAGTATTACTTGAGTTCCGGAGTTCAAGACCAGCCTGGGCAACATAGGGAGACCCTGCCTCTACGAAAGACAAAAAGAAAAGAAAAAAAAAAAAAGGCCGGAGGTGGTGGTGTGCGCCTGTAATCCCGGCTACTCAGGAGGCTGGGGTGGGAGGATGGCTTGAGGCCGAGAGGTCCAGGGTACAGTCAGCTGTGTTTGCGCCACTGCACTCCGGCCTGGGCGACAGAGTGAGACCCTGTCTCCAAGAAGAAGAAAAAAAGTTGCACAAGTATGCTGGCCGTTGAGGACCCAGGAGCCCCCGGTTTGCGAGCCCCTACGGAGCTTGCGCAGTGTGCCGGGCGTTGGGTTCTCGCTAGAGAGAGAGGAGCCCCAGGGCCTGCGGGGCCCATACCCAGACCTGCCGGCAGGGGGCGCCCGAGCCCCCTCGCTGACCGCTGCTCCTCCCGGCCCTCGCAGGCGCCTCCCGGGGCGGGTCTCCAGCTGCTTCCCCGGGAAACACCCCGGCCAGCCGTTCCCGCCCCTCGCCCGCCACGCCGCTCCCTGACCCCTCCGCGGCCCCCGCCCAGCTCCCTCCTGCGCCCCCGCCCCCTCCCGTCCCCTCCCGTCCTCTCCCGCCCCCTGCGCTGGCCCCTCGACCCTCGGATCTCCTCTTGCCTCGCGCCGCCCCATCATTCTCCACTCCGCCAGCTGGGCGGCTTCTCAGTTGGGTGCCGGGGCCTAGGAGCCCCCGGCCTCAGGCCCGCGCCCTGTTCTCCCAGCTCGGGGGCTCCCCCTCCACTCCCCCTCCTCCCTTCTCCTTCCTCCTACCCCCGCTGCGACGGCTTCCTTCTCCTCCCACCCCCCGTGGTTCTGGAATTCCTGGTGGATCCTGCTCCCCGAGCCCGGCCTGCACCCGAGCGTGCAACCAGTCCGGCCGAGCGTGCGCCGGGGGGTGCAGGACGGGGCACGGGCGTGCACGCAGATGAACACGCGGTTCGCGGGCAGCCGCGGCTGCGTGGACTTAGCTGGGTGTTTCAGCTTGCACACGTGCGTGTTTCTGCATCCAACTCTGCTTAGACGCCGGTGTATAATTTTTTGTGCACACACACTCGGTGACGCTTGGGGAAACTTTTCTGAAAATCCCGGGCTGGCAGTTTAAATATAAAAAAAGCTTTGTTTAATGCCAGAAGCATTTCCCCCATGTTCTGGGAGTCGAGAAGCATTCACCTGCTCCCCTCTTCCGCTCTTAAGGACCAGGAGGCCTTGCTTGCTTTGGGGGAGGCCGCGGTGGGAATAGAGGGAGGTGCTCCAAAGGAGCCGTTCATTTAGGGTCCGCCTTCCCGTGCCTCTACCACAACCCTACCCACAAAAGCCTTTCTCAGGCCCTAGAATCCTCTCCAGTTATTGTCTCTTTTCTGGGCTGTTTAGCTTTGAATCTTCTTCCTCAAATACCTGGGAGTGTTACAATGACGCCAACATCATTCTGGCTTTGGAATTCAAGTCGCAACTTAGCCAGCATGTGGAAGGCTGTGGGACAAGGTGTTTGGAGGGCGCTGTAGGGGAAGGTGCACAAGGCAAGGAAATTGAGAGCAGGGGGCAGAGTGGCCCGGTGGGGGGGTGTCCTCTCCGTGAGCTGACCACTGTGAAATGGGTCATATGTCTCATAAGACTGTGTTTATTTCATTTATTGTACATTAGTGCCTCTTCGTGTCTGGCACATAGTAGGTATTAAACAAGGACAGCTGTTTATGATTTTGTTGGGTTTTGGGAGACGAAGGTATAGAATAGGGTCTAAAAGCATACTGTTTGGATCTGGACCCAAATCCTGGCCCCACAATTTTCTAATAATATAAATGTCAATTTCTGTGTGCCTCTTTCCTTCTCTGTAAAGTGGAGCCAGTAATGATTGCACACCTCCCAGGGTTCGTATAAGGGTTGAATGAGTCAATTTACATAAGCACTGGAACAGTACCTGGCACACGTGCGTGCTGTGTAAGTTTCCGGCTGTGTAAGTTTCCGTTTTTATTATCCCTCTAGAACAGAGGTTGGCACCACCTGTTTTTAGACAGCCCTCCCTTGAGTTAAGAGTGTTTTACACATTTTTTAATGGTTGGGGAAAAGAAAAAGAACTCATATTTCAGGATGCATGAACATTATACAGAATTCAAATTTCAGTGTCCATAAATAAAGTTTTATTGGAACACGGCCACACCCATTCATGGGTGTTTTCACACTACAAAGGCAGTTTAGTCATTTCAACAGGGACCTTATGGCCTGAAAAGCCAAAAATGTTTACTATCTGGCCTTTAGAGAAAAAGTTTGCTGAGCCCTGCTGGCCAAGGTCAGCAGCCAGAGTGCGGAGATTTTTGCCTGTTGGATCATTAGTGTATCCCTAGCGCCTGGAACTGTGCCTGGAACATAATAGATGCCCAATAAGTGTTTGTTGCATGGATGAGTTTGGCCCCAGGCAGTGGTGAGGCAGAGGCTCCAATGTTCCTGAGCTTGACATGGGGGCCTGTAGTGGTTCAAGCAGATGCTCGTTTGGAGATCCGAAAAAGGAATTTGCCCACCCCCCACCCTCAGTCTCCTTAAGCGGGGACCAAAACTCAGACTGGCAACTGGGAAGCTGCTTCTGCTGCATTTGGCCTTGCTTTAGACAAGGCACTTACATAGTTCAAACCAGCTCCCTTTCTAACCAGCCAAACCACACTCTAGGGAGGAGCAACTTGGGGTTATCACTGGAGGGGGGGGTCTCCATTCCTTTCCTCCCCCTCTGGCAGACTCACAGCAGGCAGTGAAGTGGCTGCAAGGAGTTTGAGAATGGCTTCCCTGGGGCTGGGTGCAGTGGCTCAAGCCTGCAATCCCAGTACTTTGGCAGGCCTAGGCGGGCAGATCACTTGAGGTCAGGAGTTCGAGACCAGCCTGGCCAACATGGCAAAATTCTGTTTCTATTAAAAATACAAAAATTAGCTGGGCATGATGGCGCACACCTGTAATCCCAGCTACTTGAGAGGCTGAGGCAAGAGAATCACTTGAACCTGGGAGATGGAGGGTGCAGTTAGTTGAGTGAGATGGCGCCACTGCTCTCCAGCCTGGGCGACAGAACGAGACTCAAAAAAAAAAAAAAAGGAGAGAGGATGGCTTCCCTGAACTTCTGCGGGGAGGGCGCTCCATGGTGAAAGAGTTGTTGGGTTTGGATCTTCCTCTCCTTGGGGAAAGAAGAGAGAGGAGGCAGAGGAGCCCTAGGATCACTGGGGGCACTTGCCATAATGAGATTCGCTTGGCTTTGCCAAGGAGCTCTTCAAAGGTCCTAGCAAAGGGTGACTATGGGCTGGGAGAAATAACACATAACCCTCAGTATGAGAACATGCTCAGATCCTCCAGCAGCCTGCCCTGGTGACCAGGCCTGGTGGAGCATCCCAGGGCTGCCAGAGGCTCTTTTCTTCATTCAGTGCTTCCTGAAATCCTGTGTGTAAGGCACTGGGCTTGGTGCTGGTGCTGGTGCAAGAGGAATAAGATACAGCCCCACCCAGGTGAAGCTCACAGCCTTCTGGAACATAAATAACTCTGATGCGTTGAGGTAAGTGCATAGCCAGAGGGATCTCCCAGATTGACCACTCCTGAAAACCAGCTAAGGATACGACCATGTGTTTTGCAGAAGAGGAAACCCAAATAGCTAAAAGCACATGAAAAGAAACTCAATATGACTTTCGGTCCAGAAAAATGCAAATTGGAGCCACACAAAATGCTACTAGTATGCCATGAGATCAGAAAAAAAAAAAAAAAAAAAAAGGGTGGTAGTCCTGGGGGAATCTGGGGGAGAGGGCGCTGTCATACATAGTTGGTGCAAATATGAATTGTTACGGCTTTGAGAGGAAAAGAAACTTGGCAGTATATGTTAATTCAGGTTAAGTAACCCTTATCTAAAACGTTTGGTACCAAAAGTATTTTAAATTTCTTTTTTTTCTGGGTTTTGAGATATCTGTGTTATATTTACCAGTTAAGCATCTCTAACTCGAAAATCTGAAATCTGAAATGCCTCAACGAGCATTTTCTTTGAGCATCATGTCAGCACTCAAAAAATTTTGGATTTTGAAGCATTTTGGACTTTGGATTTTCAGATTAGGGATACTCAACCTGCATAAACACAACCATACAAACCAAAAAGCATAGCCTTTGTCTGGCAACCACACTTCTGAGATTTCAACCTGGGATTTAAGGGTAAACATACAAGGATACTTATTAAAATGTGTGTGTGTGTGCATATGTGTTTGAGACAGAGTCTTGGCCAGGCACAGTGGGAGGCCAAGGTGGGTGGATCACAAGGTCAGGAGTTCAAAACCAGCCTGACCAACATGGTGAAACCCCATCTCTACTAAAAACACAAAAATCAAAAATTAACCAGGTATGGTGGCATGCACCTGTAATCCTAGCTACTCAGGAGGCTGAGGCAGGAGAATTGCTTGAACCCGGGAGGCGGATGTTGCAGTGAGCTGAGATTGCACCACTGTACTCCAGCGTCTAAAAAAAAAAACCCAAAAAAAACAAAAAGAGTGAGACTCTGTCTCAAAAAATAAATAAAATAAAATAGAGACAGGGCCTTACTGTGTCACCCAGGCTGGAGTGCAGTGGCATGCCTGAAGCCTCAAACTGGGCTCAAGCCATCCTCCGGCGTCAGCCTCCTGAGTAAACGGAACTACAGGCACATGCCAGCGTGTCCCATTAATTTTTTTTTTTCTTTGAGAACAAATCTCGCTCTGTCACCCAGGCTGGAGTGCAGTGGAACAATCTCGGCTCACTGCAACCTCCTGGGTTGAAGCAATTCTCCTGCCTCAGCCTCCCAAGTTGCTGGGACTATAGGTGCCCACCACCACATCTGGTTAATTTTTACATTTTTAGTAGAGTCCGGGTTTCACCATATTGGCCAGGCTGGTCTCGAACTCCTGACCTTGTGATCCGCCTGCCTCGGCCTCCCAAAGTGCTAGGATTACAGACGTGAGCCACCGGGCCCGCCATGTCCCACTGATTTTTAAACTTTTGTCGAGATGGGTTCTTGCTATGTTGCCCAGGATGATCTTGAACTCCTAGGCTGAAGCTATCCTCTGATCTCAACTTCCCAAGTATTTTTATGAAGGAACAAAAGCATGGAAACATTTACACCCGAGATGACAAGTTAAATTTTGATACATTTACATGTGCAGTGTTATGTGCCCATGAAAAAACGACGAGTTAGCACTATTTCAAGTGCCCGGAAGGGCTTCTAGGATGTGTAATCAAGTCCAGTGAGGAAAGCCAGAGGTGGGCAAGTGCCTCTTAAGTTTGATGTACCTTTTCACGCTAATACCAGCCCAGCCCCTTCCCATACAGGTACTTCTGTTAGTATACGACCTGTGAGCATGAAGAATCCTTCTGGAAACCAGTTTGCTGGCCTTGGAAGAGAGGAGTGGGAAACGGGTAGATAAGTAAGGGGGAAAACAGCTTGGTCTGCAACCAAAATGGAAAAGTATCTACTGCATAATGTTGACCGAAAACATGTAATCTAATGTCTTATGTAAGATACTATTGTAAATGTGCAAAAACAAATTTGCACATAAACAATGAGAAGCTAGTGACAGAGACCAAGGATAACATTGTTTTAATGTTGGGTGAGCTGGTCAGAGTGTGAGAACAACCAACTGCTCCCTCCACCTCTACATTTTCTGCTTCTGGGAGGGTAAAATTGTGTTCTTTCCAATAAAAAATGGTTTCAGCGCCTTTGCTGTTCTAGGCTCGCTCTAGGTACAGAGGACAAAGCCATGAATAAGATTCAAGAGGTCCCTGTCCTCATAGAGCTTATAATCTAATGGGAAAGACAAACATTAAACAAGAACAAACTGGGTGAGATGGTGCACACCTGCAATCCCAGTACCACGGGAGGCCAAGACGGGTGGCTCGCTTGAACCCAGGGATTCAAGACCAGCCTGAGCAACAAAGTGAGACCCTGTCTGTATATAAAAAAAAAATAACCAGGCTTGGCGGCATGTGCCTGTGGTCCCAGCTACTTGAGAGGCTGAGGTGGGAGGATTGCTTGAGCTTGGGAGGTTGAGGCTGCAATGAGCCGTGATCGCACCACTGCACCCCAGCTTGGATGACAGAGCGAGACGCTGCTTCAAAAAACAAAACAAACAAAAAGCAAGAACACAAACAAATAGGAGACTAAGTGGGTAAAATGGGATAACCATGTAGACAACACAACATGGTGCCTGGCACACAGGAGGCGGTGGGTGCCCAACCTTGGCCAGCCCAATCACATGCTCAGTTTAAAGAGCTGGGCCTCCCAAAGTGCTGGGCGGTGGCTCATGCCTGTAATCCTAGCACTTTGGGAGGCTGAGGCAGGCGGATCACTTGAGGTCAGGAGTTCGAGACCAGCCTGGCCAACATGGTGAAACCCCGTCTTTACTAAAAATACAAAAATTAGCTGGGCATGGTGGTGCACACCTGTAATCCCAGCTACTAGGGAGGCTGAGGCAAAATAATCGCTTGAACCTGGGAGGAGGAGGTTGTAATGAACTGAGATCACACCATTGCTCTCCAGTCTGGGTGACAGAGTGAGATTCCACCTCAAAGAGGAAAAAAAAAAAGAGTTGAAGAAAAAAAAAAAAGCCTTGCTCTTTCTTTTTTCTTTTTCTTTTCTGAGGCAGGGAAGCACTCTATCACCCAGACTGGAGCGCAGTGGCACAATCATAGCTCACTGCAGCCTCAACCTTCTGGGCTCAAGCCATCCTCCCACCTTAGCATCCTGAGTAGCTGAGACTACAGAAACAGACCACCACGCCCGCCTCATATTTATTTATTTATTTATTTATTTATTTATTTATGTAGAGGTGGGTTCTCTTTATGTTGCCCAGGCTGGTCTCAAACTCCTAGACTCAAGCGATCCTTCCACTTCGGCCTCCCAAAGTGCTGGGATTACAGGCATGAGCCACCACGTCTGACTGGCTCTTTCTCATTGACCTTGAAATTGTCAGGGCAGCTGGACCCTGGCAGCCATGCTGTCACTGTGTGGAGTCTGTGAATGCAGACACCATGCAGGACAGCTGGGCTGAATGATGGAGAGATGGTGTCCTTTGTGATATGTTTTGAATATCTGGATCCTCTCAACCCTGAATCTGGAACCACAAAGTTTTTGTTTATCCCAGATTTAAAAAAAAATCATTTGTGACAGAAAAAATCCTAAATTGTTATTGTTGGTATTCTTCTTGCTGCTATCATCTCACTGCTTTGACTCTGTGGCTTTGCTGAAAGCTCAAGAGAGTCCAAGGACCTGCCCAGGAGAGGATTCCGCATTTCTGGCTCCAGATTCCCAAACTTTGAGGCTAGCTGGACAGATTTATTTATACAAGAATGACCCCAAAAAAGTGTGTGTGTGCGGGGAGTGTCCAAAGAAAGAGATGGAGGGTCCATGCTCTTACACTTGAGAGTCCACGTCTACCACCTGACCCAGGTGGACGTCCCTCGGTGGCGGGCGGCTCCTTCCTCATGTCTAGGAACACAAGCCTGCCTGACATGTTGCCTGTCTGTCGTTTCTGAGGGTGCCTGTGAACACCTCCCTCTCAACTTCCAGATACTCTGCTGGGCATCCCTGCTCACCATCTCTGTAAGAGCCAACAAAGCCCCGAAGCCCCATGGAGCAGGCAGGGCAGCTGACCCCCAGGGCCCCGCAGCCTTCTCCCCTGGAGGCCAGGCACAACCTGCCTCCTTCCCTCTTGCCAGGGGTTTTGTCTTCCAGGGTCCTTCCCTCTACAGGGAAGGCTTCCCAGCCCTGCTGGTCACCCATGTGGGCCCCTGATCCCTGTAGCAGCGTTCTTTTTGTTTGTTCTTTTTTAAAAAATGTATTTATTATACTTTAACTTCTGGGGTACATGTGCAGATCGTGCAGGCTTATTACATAGGTATACATGTGCCACGGTGGTGGTTTGCTGCATCCATCACCTCGTCATCTACACTAGGTATTTCTCTTAATGCTATCCCTCCCTAATCCCCCCACCCCTTGCTATTCCTCCCCTGGCCCCTCACCCCCAGGCCCCAGTGTGTGATGTTCCTCTCCCTGTGTCCCTGTGTTCTCATTGTTCAACACCTGCTTAGGAGTGAGAACATGCGGTGTTTGGTTTTCTGTTCTTGTGTCAGTTGTTGAGAATGATGGTTTCCAGTTTCATCCATGTCCCTGCAAAGGACATGAACTCATCCTTTTTTATGGCTGCATAGTATTCCATGGTGTATATGTGCCACATTTTCTTTATCTAGTCCATCACTGATGGGCATTTGGGTTGGTTCTAGGTCTTTGCTATTGTGAACAGTGCCGCAATGAACATACATGTGCATGTGTCTTTATAATAGAATGATTTAT
>CAUYLG010031140.1:0-58796 GCA_963573385.1 Cacajao melanocephalus | reverse complement strand
CACATGAATGTTCATTGCAGCACTGTTTACAATAGCAAAGACTTGGAACCAACCCAAATGCCCATCAATGATAGACTGGACAGGGAAAATGTGGCACATATACACCATGGAATACTATGCAGCCATAAAAAATGATGAGTTTGTGTCCTTATTAGGGACATGGATGAACCTAGAAACCATCATTCTCAGCAAACTGACACAAGAACAGAAAATCAAACACCACATGTTCTCACTCATAGGCAGATGTTGGACAATGAGAACACGTGGACACAGGGAGGGGAGCATCACACACTGAAGTCTGCGGTGGTGGGGACTAGAGGAGGGACAGCGTCGGGTAGGGAGTTGGGGAAGGATAACATGGGGAGAAATGCCAGATATGGGTGATGGGGATGAAGGCAGCAAACCACATTGCCATGTATGTACCTATGCAACAATCCTGCATGTTCTTCACATGTACTCCAGAACCTAAAATGCAATAATATATATATATATATATTTTTAAAAGAAATAAATAACCAAAGGGAAAAATATATGTATATAAAATAAAAATAAAAATTTTAAAAAATGTTTATATAGTTGTATAAAAATGATTCAGTTTAAAAAGGGTAACTTGTGTAAGACATATTCTATAGTAGTAGACATCATCCTAGGTTGATAATACCGTCAATAAAAGTGTCTATTTGTACATATCAAAGTAATAAAGGAGTGAACTGAAGCAGCTGAGATGTTACAATAAGTCAGTTGTCTAAAAATGCAAATGCCCACAGATGTTCAATAAAGAAATGTTTTAAGTGAAGAGTTTGAAAATCTGGTTGATCACTGGTTATCAGTGGTCTTAGAGAAATTTAAGTTTTAAAATGTTTATAGGATAATTGAGAAAGTACCCCTAAGCCAAACAGAAATTTAAAGTTTCTTCTTACAAAGCATTCGACCTGTTGCCCAAGACAAGGCTTTCATCTTTCAAGATGAAAGAATTAAAATGAAACTAGAACACTGAAGGCTACTAAAGAAGCATGCATTTATTTGGGCATATGGTAGTAATCCACTAAACACATAGTTATAATCTATTTGAGAATAACCAGAACAGATTTGCCAGACAAAGATTCTGCCTGATCAACGTGGTTTTTACTGTGGAAAATCAAAGATGCAGAAAAGCATTCATATACGAGTGTTTTCTTATTTCAAAGCCACTTCAGCATCTCTTTTAAAAAGTTTTGTCTTCATACTTACAATTAATAGATAGTGCTTCAGATGCTAAATGCCATAAGTTTCAGTGATCAGTTTCATTATTTCTGTGCAGTCAAAAAAAGACTGCTTTGGAAAATACGTTTGTGTGCATTTCAATACAGTGTTAGCAACTCAATTTCAAAGGAATATAATGTGTGATTTAGTTATTGATTAATGAGTTAAACTACAGATATTGAAGATGCAGAATCAAATTATCTGAAATAAAAGGATAGGGAACATGTATAAATGTTTTGTCCCCGGAGACACTCAAGTGCTTCTTGATTGAGGACATCTGATTTCTAGCTGGCTTTTGCAGTTAAAAATATTGGAAAGAAATTGCAGTAGCTCAGTCACATTTACTTGTGGCAGAATGGCTTATAACTACCGAGGGAATTTTCAGTTAATATAATTGAAATTATTTAGTTCTGCTTTGTGACAAACGAAATTATTAGTTATCAGGGAAAGGTAATTATATATTTGGCTTAAAGTTAATCAATATGAACACAGAAAAGCTGGAGCTCAAGCAGAATCAGAACCTGGTTAAACCATAGTTTTGTAAAATGAGGTCAATTGTAGCACCTGTGGAATAAATGGAACTGATAGTAAATACAAGAAAATAAATTTTTTAATCATACTGTTCTCAGAGATTTACAAAATGCTTTGAACTTCTTTTGGTATTTAAAAATTATTTTTTATGATTTCATACATAGCTTTTTTGAATAAGACATAGAATGTGAGAGTTTGAATCGTTTGTTTTATATTAGTTAGCTGACAATGGAGTAATATAAGCAGGTTGCAGGGTAATTGACCTTTTGTATATGACTGTGTGTGAATGCTGGTTCATGGTATTTTAAAGCATATGCAGAACTTCAATGTTGTTTCCTCTTAGCCAAGCATAATGGTTGAAAATCTATAGTAATTGTTTTCTGAATTAAACTAGAGACTAGAGATTTATAGTTGTTCTCGTGAAAACATGAATTTTTAACAAAGACTTATGATTGAATATTTATGGCTGGCTGAGAATTCTACCTACTGTGATCAATGAGGGAATATTTGTTGAAATTAACTACAGCAGAGCTATTGGCATTGAGACAGGGGTTCAAGTAGATCAGATATCCGAAAAGGAAATTATTGAGAGGTTTGAAAGACAGTCATGGCTGTGCCTGATTGCTTGGTCCCGTATCTCTGAGTAGAGGGGCAGATTTACGGAGGTGGCGACCATCAGGCTAATGTCCAAGTAAGAGCTGGACATTATATCCTTTTATGAGAGGATATAAAGTGTGACCAACAGAGGCTTCTTGTACCTGGGTTGCCTCTAATGAGTCATCTTATCTCATCACTATCATTCATTGGAAGTTGTCGTGTAATAAGGCACTTGTCTGTCTTTGTCAGCATATGCTGATGCTCAATATGAACACAGAAAAGCTGGAGCTCAAGCAGAATCAGGACCTTTTAAAGTGCAGTTTTATAAAGTGAGGTCAATTTAGCACCTGTGGAATAAATAGAACTGACAGTAAATACAAGAAAGTAAATTTCTAATCTTACACTCTTCATAGAGAATTACAAAATGCTTTGAACTCCTTTCTGTATTTAAAAATTATTTTTTACTATTTCACACTTAGCTTTTTTTAATCAGCAAGGTAGACATGTGCCTCGTTACACCTCTAAACCTCAAAGATCATGGACAGTCACAGTAATTCCATTTTCCCAAGTTAAAGCGTAAGTTCACTTTCACAGTCTGCTCTCTGGGGTGATGCAGGATCGAGGAATAAAGTCCAGTTTAATTCCTTGAGTCATTGGAGTTGTTTCTGACTGATCCAGATTTTAAAATCCAGCTCACCAGTGGGCTTGAGGCTAGGTAAGTGGGCTTTTACCAGGGCCCTACCAAGAGCAAAAAAGGAATGTGTGCATTGATTCATACTCCTATTCTCAAGGGCCTTTGCTCCTATTGGAACCTTAACCACATAAAAATGTATTTCCTAAACATATCCCTAAACATGTCTTATAATCTAAGAATCTGAAGGTGCATTTCTGTGTTAAATGTAGAAATTATTATTGAAACAAAGACCTCACCTTTAAATGAGAGTATAAAGTACTGCAATGACTTTTGCCCAGCTGTATTGGTTACTAGACATTGGTCCAAGCAATGCCTTATTATTTTCAAACTGTTTGAGTCATTGCTAATGTTCTGCTTTTTTGGTTACAAGAAAAGGAGTTTTTGGTTACAAGAGAAAGTAAGACATTGGTAATTTCCATTTCTAAAAAAATTGTTCAGTATTTTTTGGAAAGAAAAGTAATATGACCCTGCTATAAATCCTTAAATGGTGTAAAAATAGATAAAAATTAGATACTTACTGTGCTCTTAGTGGTTCTTTCCCTCCCACTCTTTCTCTCTATGTATATAGATAAAATGAGAAAAAATATATTTGGATGTGCTTATATACTATACATAAACTACCAAAACTTGGTTTATAATTCTACATTCTGTCATGGACATCCTTCTTGAAAGCCTTCATGGTGTATAGGTCTGTGTTTTAAATTTTGATAGTTATTACCAATAAATCCTCTGAATATTATAGCTTATTCAAAATATCTATTTCTTACAGGAAATTGACACATGTATGTGTGTGTATGTATATATGTTTTTACAAGGAGTCTGCCTTGTGGAAGTAAACATTACTTGGTCAGCTATGGTTATTATGCTGAAGGAAGGTAGATAATTTTGTGAATGTAGTTTGAATTTCTAACTGAGGTTAGTATTATCTCTCCACAGGGCCCATTTGGAGGCCAGTGCTGAGAAGTGGAACAGGTTGCTGATGTCTTTAGAAGAACTGATCAAATGGCTGAATATGAAAGATGAAGAGCTTAAGAAACAAATGCCTATTGGAGGAGATGTTCCAGCCTTACAGCTCCAATATGACCACTGTAAGGTAAGTGGATAACCTATAGTGAGTAGCTTCTTTGTTGCTTTTTTCAAATTCTAGTGAGGTAGATACTTGAAATAAAATTCTAGGTAAGTATCAGAGTTGTTAGTATTTAATTGTTAGTATTTAGATATTTAAAGTGCCTTCGTTGTTTCCATTTGTATTAAGTTTTATCATCATATTTAACTAAATTTTTTTCAAACAGTACCAGTATCTGAAGTATAATATTGCTTTTAAGCTTATTATGAAGTTTATCTTAATTTCTAATAGATTTTAGAATCTTAATATTTCAATTTTTTTTTTTTTTGAGACCAAGTTTTGCTCTTGTCACCCAGTTTGGAGGGCAATGGCACGATCTCAGTTCACTGCAACCTCCACCTCCCACGATTCTCCTGCCTCAGCCTCCCAAATAGCTGGGACTACAGACGCCTGCCACCATGCCCAGCTAATTTTGATTTTTTTTTTTTTTAGACAGAGTCTCCCTCTGTCACCTAGGTTGGAGTGCAGTGGCATAATCTTGGCTCACTGCCACTTCCACCTCCCAGGTTCAAGCGATTCTCCTGCCTCAGCCTCCTGAGTAGCTAGGATTATAGGCAGGTGCCACCACGCCTGGCTAATTTTTGTATTTTTGCTAGAGATGGGGTTTTACCATGTTAGTTAGGCTATTCTTAAATTCCTGACCTCATGATCTGCTCACCTTGGCCTCCCAAAGTCCTGGGATTACAGGCATGAGCCACTGCGCACGAGCTAAGTTTGTAGTTTTAGTAGAGGCAGAGTTTCGCCACACTGGCCAGGCTAGTCTCAAACGCCTGAACTCGAGTGATCTGCCCGCCTTGACCTCCCAAAGTGCTGGGATTACAGGCATGAGCCACCTCACCTGACCTAAGAAAATTTTTAAACAAATTAACTTAATCTTAAATTCAAAAGTCATTGAATCATAAGGAATTACAAACTATCTGTTTATGTTTAATAAAAGTGAAAAATAAGGACTTGTAGGAAATAAAACAAGTAATGCAGATGAAGACCACACCATTTAAGATCATTTTATGTGTTTTACTTTTCTGAACGAAGCCCTTTCTTTGAATTACATTTTTATTCTGCTCAAGTTTCTGTTCCTATGCAAATCTATACTTTTACTCTGATTAGCAAAATGATATGCTGAAATGTTATCAACTGACACATTTAATTCTTAGATCCTTCTATGATTAAATTTGTGCCTTGTTCACTTTCCATTGATTTATTTAATATCCCTTCATGCCCATTTTCTTGTATATTACCTATCATCTTGTTTTATTGTATTTTTTTCTCTTCACTTGTAATGAAAGTTCTCATTCTAAATCCGATCATTTTAATGTGACATTAAGATTCTATTTTCATTTTAAAAATGACAAACATGAATCCACACATCTCCTAAAGGAAAATGTCATCTGTGTAATAAGTTGCTTTAATACAAAATGATAAGACCCTGAAATTTATTTATTTGATTTTGAACCCTTGTGACTAGATTATTAAAATTGCCATTTTGGCGTATTTTTTTCTTTCTACTTGAAGCAAGAATGTGAGAGACAAATAGGTCCAAGATAAGAAAAAGGAAAACACTACTGGTGTATGATACACAAGATAATAATAATAGAAGATTAAAATGACCAATTTAAGAAGATCACATTCTCTCCTGACTTTTTCGAACTTTTGGTTCTATTAATTATTCAAACAATATTCCCTTTTTGTGGGTTACAGTATTAGAGATGAAATAGAATAACACAAAGCTCTTCTAATAGATGTGCTCTGTAAGGAATACAAGCTGCTTATGGCCATATGCTAATAGTTTTTACTGAAATCCAAATCTTGAGGTATGAAATGATTTTCTTCTTCTGGCCTTAGCACATAAAGTACTTATCGGCCTCTCCAGTCAGTCCTGTCTGTATTTTGGCTCCTCCCAGCAAGGTAACCTGGATTTAGGTTGTGTTTTGCTCTATCTTAGAGGACTGCATGCAGTTGCTCTGCTCCAATCCTTTAGACATAAGCCTTTAAGTAATGAAGATAATGCTGATAATGATGGCAATGCAATTGGTTCATTTATTCAGCAAGTATTTATTGAGTTCCTAATATGAACCAGCACATTCTGGTCACTGGTGGATCAATAATGAACAAAACCAGGTTCTTAACTGATTAAGAAGGACGGACACTAGACAAAGAGGCAATAAATATATATGTCTCATAGTCATAGCAAAAGCAAAGCAAGATCAAGAAGGTAGAGGAGGATGGGGGATTATAGGCTGAGGAGCTATTTTATATGGAGAAGGTCAGGACCTGGAGTGATGTAGTAAGCACTTAGCAGCACTTCTTGGAAGTAGAACATTTAGGGAAGGGAGGAAGAAAGCACAAAGACCAGAAAGCCTGCAGTGTTTGGGGTATATTTGAAGAATAGCTTGGAGACCAGTATGGTTGAAATAGCTTAGTAAAATACAGTAGGTAGGAGATGAAGTTGGGGTGGTGGGTGGGAGAAGGGGATTCAGATCATGCAAGTCCTTAAATATTCTTTGTTCAGGAATTTGGCTTTTACTCAATGAGAGAGGAAGCCATGGAAGATGTAGGTGTCTGTAGTGCTGTGATCTAATATTATGTAGCAATTTAGGTTAAGTTATGAAGAGTAGAATATAGAGGAGTTTGGCACTGTTCCTGTAATCCAAGTGACAGTGACTTGGAAAAGGGTATAGCAGGAGAAATGATGAAGCATAACTGGTTTCTGAATACACTTGGAAAGAATCAATAAAATTTGCTGATGGATTGGATGTGTAGAATGTGAGAGGAAGAATCGAAGATATCAGAAGTCAATGATTTTTGGACAAAGCAAATGGACGGTGGAAGTACCATTTAGAAAGATGGGGAAACTGCTGGAGGAGCGGTCTGGGAAGGAAATGTAGGAGCTCAATATTTGACAAGTTAAGTTTATAGATGTTTAAGCAGTTGGATATGTAAATCCGAAGTTAAAAGAAAGATCAGGATTGGAGATCAAAATTGTTAGCCTGTATATCCGCCCTGGGATTGGGTGAGATCACATATAGGGAGAGACTGTAGCTAGGGAAAAAATATTGCAAGAAATGAGCACTGAGAAGTCTCAACTTCAGAGTGTGGGAAGATGAGGAGACTGAGAAGGAAGAGCTAGAAGGCTGGAAAAACCGGGAGAGAACAGAGTCCAGGACACCAAAGGAGGAAAGCGTGCTGTGAAGGAGGGCGTGATCACGAGGATCAGATATTACTGACAGGTTGAATGAGAGGAGGACAGAAAATTAATCATCTCAAGATAATCTTGTTGACCTTGGACAAGAGTTATTTCAGTGGCATGATGGAGTTGGAAGCATGATTGGAGTAGATTCAAGAGAGAACATGAACAAAATTACAGAAAACCATTTTAAGGACTTAAAAATGGTTAAAAATACAAAGGTAACAAAAATCAGACAATAGCCGAAGAAAGAATGTAGGGTCAAGCAATGGTTTCATAACTTATTGCTGAGTAGTGAATTATGAAGTAATATATTAATATTTTGTTATTCAGCATGTTCTATGCTGATACAAATGATTCTATAAAGTGGGAAGAATCAGTGATGCGGGAGGGAGGATACCAGCTCAAACGGTGACAGGATGGGATCCATTGCACAAGTAGAGCGGTTGGTCTTAGGTCTGTCTGACTCCAAATATATTCATCAACCATTTAAAACCTACGTACTGAACGACTTTTTGTCCCAGCACCGTTCTAAGCACTGGGGATATATCCTCATGTTTTTGCTTTTGTTTTTACTTGTGTCTGTTTCCTCTTCTTTGCTCTGTTATGTCACTTTCCTGGCTTAGTTTATGAAGGAATATAAAGCCACCTTTTTCACCCCATGTTTTTCTTTAGCTGCCTTCTGAAAATAGACAATAAAGAAATGAACATTAACATATTCTTCAGAACTAATATTTTAGTGTATAGTGCTAGCTTTCTGCTAAATTAGTACTTGGTGTAGATTATTTGAATAAATTGATTCACAGAGTTCAAAAAAAAAATCCTCCAGTTTTCTCCTTCCTCTAGAACATGATACAATACAGAAAGGTGTGGTGGGTTTGGGGTAAGCATTCTTTGTAAGTCATTGCTGAAGTCGCAGAGCTGGAGGATTCTGTGATTCCTTCCTGGGTAGCCATCGTGTATTAATAAGTACATTAATTGTCATCACGTTTGACATTACCCCTACAGAAAAGAAAAACTTGAGGGAAGAAATAAAAGCTTCAAACATGAATTTTCCGTATTTTCTTTATAGGTTGTGACATTTGCTATTGTTTTGTGAGTAAAGGTTTGAAAGTCCAGTGTTAATAAATCAGTTTTTTAATGTGAGACACAAGATCTGTAATGTAGATAATCTACTGTGAATTGTGTATGGCCGTTGGTTTTAGGGTGCTCTGGAGGCAGGTAAGGAGGGTTGTTAGCTCCTCATATGAGTGAGAGTTTGGGTTAGAGGTGTGAGTGGGGTACTGGTAGTACAAAAGGCACTGAGTTGGAATGAGAATACTTCTATTTAGGGGCTAGCTCTGTCCCCGATGACCTCAGTGACCCTGAAAAAGTCATTTGACCTATCCAAGCTTCAGTGTATGGAAAAAAGGAGTGTCTTCGTTCCTTTGGGCTGCATTAACAAAATAATATAACCTGGGTGGCTTATAAACAACAGAAATGTATTGCTCATAGTTCTGAAGGCAGAGAAGTTCAAGATCAGTACACTAGTAGATTTGGTGTCTGCTAAGGGCCCGCTGTCGGGTTCATGGATGATGTCTTCTCACTGTGGCCTCCCATAGAGGAAGGTGGTCTTTTATATGGTACTGATCCCACTGACGACAGCTCCTTACTCATGCCCTCATCACCTCCCTAAGACCCACCTCTCAATACCATCACTGTGTGGGTTAGGATTTCAACCTGTAAATTTTGGTGACACATAGACATTGAAATTGTACCAAGTAGTTCCGTCTCTACACAGAATTGTTCTGAGAATCAAATGAAATCATGGAAATGAAAGTAATTTAGGAGAAGCAAAGTGCTAGAGGGCAGTATGTAATTTTATTCAATTATGTATATTCTATCAAAAGGAACCTTCTTTCTCAATTGCCAAGAGTAATGTTTTAAAATTATATTACTACAAATATTATATAAAAAATATATAATTATAATTAACAGTAATTCATGCTAATGTAAATCTACATTATTTACAATTAGGGCTTATGATTATGCATTTGTAGATTTAGAGCAATATTTTAAAAAATGTGATACCTACCTGTCATTATTTATCTTACTGAACGTCATTGGTCATAATTATTGAATAGCCTAAGCATGGTTTAACCTTAGCCTTGCGTTCAGGAATTCCCTTCCTGGGAGTTTATTTGATAGTTTTTGGCCAGTGTTCTAACATAAACATAAGTTTCTAACTTATCCTGAGTCTTTTCTTAAAATCAAAATATCTCATAAGTGTGTAAGAGATTGCTCTATATTTCAGGGCAGCTTTCTTTTTTTTTTTTAAGTCTTTGAAAATGTCCTTTCCCTCTGCTGTCATATTCTATCCATCAGGAAAAGTCTTTATTTAATGTATATGCATGTATAATTTAGAATTATCAATTACTGGACTGAAAAGAGCCTAAGAAATCAGTTAGTCCAGTCCCCTTATTTATAATAGAGGAACATGAGAGGCGCAGGGTAGTTTAAAATAATCTGAGTTTTCATCCCTCCTTCCCTCTCTTACTTTCATTTACTTGCTATGTGCCTGGCAGTTTATTTTATTTTTTTTTAAGGAAAAATAGCTTTATTTTGAAAATAAATCAATTCCCTATTTAAAGCATACATGAGATAGCATCTTTCATTTAGTCCTAAACTTGATTATGTATTCTAATTGTAATATTTCAATGACATTCTGGAAATAAACTTCAAGTGTATCACCATATACTTATTGATAAATATCAAACAAAGCTACTGACTTTGAGGGAAAATTTTTAGTAATTTTTTAACCTACCTGGAGATATTCATTCCATAGTATTTCTTGGATTTATCTGAACATTTACAAATTTTAACAAAATTCTACTTTTTTCCACTGCATGCTTCAGTGTGCTAAATTCTCCACTACAATCCAGGTAAAATGATAGAGTATGAAAAACAGTGTTGCCTATGATAGATAAGGTGAAATTACAGCATAAAGAGTAGCCAGGAACCTATGCTATAAACATTATTTAGCTCTAAGTATCTTGCAACAAATAGCTACTAATAGGACTATACATAGCACATAGGATACAACAATCCTGGATTGTAGTATACCTGTAAAACCCCTTAGAGCATTTTTTCTCAACATTTTTAGTCTTACCCTCATTCCCAATTACAAAATTAAATTCAAATTCAATTAACTAGCTTTAACTATAAATTTCTTCCTAACAAGAGAAATTAATACTAAAAGATTTTGTTGGGTAGGATGATTTTGGAAGGCCACAATCTCTAAGATTTTTTCACCCCAAGAACCAGTTTTTGTCCCCATTTGAGAATCTAAGGCTTAAAGTTGATGAAATCAGTAAATTAAATAGCCTTTAACATTATTAGAGAAGAAAAACCCTAATGGGTAACAATGGAAGTTGAGATAGTTGACTTCTAGACCATCTCTGTTCCATACTTGCTATATCATTAGAGAAGAAATCATGTATCTTTATTTTCCTGTTTTGGAGAACACAGGACTAGCATAAAACCTAATAGCTTGGAAAAATCACTTAATCTCGCTGGATTCAGTGTTCTTGGCTATTAATTGAAAGAATTGGTATAGATTAGTTGTTTTCAATTGTGACTACACTTTCATAAGGCATATAAAAGATGTCAATGCTCAGTTATATTTACCCAGACCAATTAAGCCAGTCTCTGGAGGATATGGTCTCAACCTATAGGGTACATCAGAATCACCTGATGGGCTTGTTAAAACACAGATTGGTAGACCCCACTCTCAGAGCTTCTGATTCAGCAGGTTTTGGGTGTGGCCTGCAAATGTGCATTATCAAGTTCTCAGGTAATATTATGCTATTAGTCTATGAACCACTCTTTGAAAATCACTGAACTAGGCGTGTGTGTGTGTGTGTGTGTGTGTGTGTATGTGTGTGTCCCCAGGTGAATTCTAATCTCAAAACTATTGGTATAGAAAAAATGAATAAAGTTCTTTTAAGTTCTAGGATATTTAGATTTTAATATAATGAAAGTTGTTAAACATCAAGATGACTTATAGAAAAGAGACCTATGGACAGATATCAACTTCTTGGTCAATTTTCATTAAAAACTCATTTCTTAAAACCTTTTAGAGTATTTTTTGAAAATTAACTTTTTTTTTAACTGCATTTATGTGTCTTCACTTCATTTTTCAATAAAGATAACTTATTTGTTTATCAGTGTCTCATCACTTGATAAGACCAATGGAGGGTTTGGACAGTAGCTGGCTGTTTTTGAATTGCTTGAAAAGAGTTTTGTAAATTTGTAGTGCAGAGGTAATTCTGTGATTGCTTCGATACTTAGAATTGCAATAGTGCCGTAAGTACTGATTCTCTTATAAGACCATGTATAAACCAAGAAGTCTTCTGTATTTTCCATCCCGAAACTGAATCAATAAAAAAAGAGTTCCATTTTTTAGATAAAGTATTTAGAGAGTTTGCCTTTGGCCCCTCATATTTTCCTTTCTTCTCTAAAGGCTCTGACTCCTCAGGCCTCTGATTCCTCATGCCTTCATCCTCTCTGAGTTCTTCTAGGATTGCTGGCAATTTCTAAGACACCAGAGAGGTCCTCATATAGAAAAAAAACACAACCCCTGTCTATAAGGAATTTACATTCAAGGGAGATCCTATGTTTATCCTTAAACTTACAATTCCTGTTCTCTGTGTTTTGAGAAATCATTTCCCAAAAGGTTGTAGCTGAGCTGTGAACTGCCCATTGTTATCCGAAATCTCTGGTTGCCTTTGCCCGATCATCCACTTCTGTAACCCCCAACTTTGCTCCCTTGGTCTTTTAGTTTGTCTTTTGATGCAGTAACAGAATGCCAGGCACTGAGTCATTTATAAAGAACAGAGATTTATTTGGCTTACAATTCTGGAGGCTGGGCTTACAGTTCCAGAGGCGGGGAAGTTCAAATCAAGGGGCCGGCATCTGATGAGGGTCATCCTGCTGTGTCACCTCATGGTGGAAAGCACAAAGCCAAGAGAGTGTTTGTGACACAGAGGAGATGGAAGCTGAACTTACCTTTTTATCAGTAACCCACTCCCTCTATAACTCACACACTCCCACTGTGATAATGACATTAGTCCATTTATAAAGGTCAAACCCTCATGACCTAATTACCGCTTAAAGGCCCCGCCTCTTAATATCAGCACAAATTTCATCTTGAGTTTTGGAGGGGACATTCAAACCATAGGACTTTGTTATAATTCAGGCAAGCTTTCAGTTCATGTACCCATTTATTTCTAATCTCATTTCTTTAAGGGATTATAGAACTCTTTTCAATTATAACATTATGATGTAGCTTTAAACAGAACATAAGTTTTAAAACCAATTTTTTCAGATACGTTTTAGCTTAATAAAATAAAGTTGCTTCTCTTTTCATTTAGTCTTGTCTATTATTATAAATTCTGTTAGTATTTTTTTCTGATCTCTTACTTTTTAGGTCTTTTCCTTTTTGTACTAAAGTTTAAAAATCTTTTTAGCTACAAAGAACTCTTGTCTTCCAGCTCAAAAGTACATAATTAGAATCAATCAAAATCAACCCTCAGATGGCTTGATACTAATATTAGCCAAGGTTTTTTATTTCCTAAAATTTCCCATAGAAAGAAGGGGACCTTGTATTTGATTTCTAATTCATTCTCTGATTTTACAGGTAACAGTTTGAATTACTTTATTTCAGACAACACAATACTAATTAATTTGACATGAACTCTCAGTGCTAATTTAAGATGTCTAAAGAATATCAGATGGAATTTTGTGAAGAGACAAACTAACAGTGATTTAATTATTCCAAAAGATATCTCATAAATGCAAGTTTCAAATGCTACTGTATACAAGTCTTTTAAAGATCTATTTAAAAAGCATTATCACACGTCTTTTCATTATGGACAAGACAAACATGCAACCACAAGATGCATCTAGAAAACCATATGTGCTAATATTACCCAAACAAGCACTTAAGTTTTACGTTAAAATTGCCTGTGACATCATCATTTATGAAGTAAGAAGGAAAAAAAAGCTACCTCTCAATACCTTAAATGAATGTAGAATTATGGCATGCTACAAAGCTGTTGTGTGCATCCAGTGATACTAAGATCTGATGTCAAACAGTCATGTGAATAATTCAGATAAAACAAGTAGACATCTTAACCACCTATATCCCTAGAAGTTTACTTATACAAGTTAATTGAAAACTAGTTTTTGGCTGTTCTCATTTGGATAGTGAGCTATTATCTTATATTCCAATGCACCTTATGTTGTACAGCTAGCACACAGGTTAGACAGACCCAATTTCAATTCCTCTACTCACTAGCTCTGTGATCTAGGCTTTAGGACATTGTCAAATCTCTTCGATCTTTGGTTTTTGCCCATAGGCGTATATAAACCATTTAGCATAATATATCTGGTAAGTGCTCAATAAACAGTAGCTGGTGGCATTGTTCTTTAAACTAGGACTTGTGTCTAATACATTTTTAATTTTAGTTTCTCCAGGTCTTCATTTTGTATTTTTCCTTAAATTCGTTAATTTAGGGCATGATAAGTTTTAATACCATAACTTACATTTATCATTTGGGCCCGTTGGTGGCTTGAAAGATACCTTAGACTACTAAAGAAATTGATTGTGATAATTGAAACAAGTGTTTTTGAGAATTTGTAAAGGATAAAATATAAGTCTAGAAGAGACTAGAAGAATATTTTTTGTTCTTAATAAAACAGTGTATCATGGAAAGGCCAAGCCCATAGGACATATCTGCACGTAGTGCCTTTGCTGAATTTACCACAGATTAATAAGCAAATTATAAATGTTTAAGCCTGAATCTAATTACCTTTAAAGACTGTCAGTATTTCCATGCTGCCATAATTTATAAATAAAGGAGTAAAATTAGGCTGGGTGCAGTGGCTCACGCCTGTAATCCCAGCACTTTGGGAGGTCGAGGTGGGCAGATCACCTGAGGTCAGGAGTTCAAGACCAGCCTGACCAACATGGTGAAACCCCATCTGTACTAAAAATACAAAATTAGCCAGGTGTGGTGGCGCATGCCTGTAAACCCAGCCACTTGGGAGGCTGAGGCAGGAGAATGACTTGAACCCTGGAGGCGGAGGTAGCAGTGAGCCAAGATCACACCATTGCACCCCAGCCTGGGCAACAAGAGTGAAACTCAATCTCAAAATAAAATAAAATAGGAATAAAATTAATGTATATTATCTTACATGTATTTTCATGACTTTACTGCATCAAGTCTGTGTTCAGTGTCACAGATAACTCTGATAAGACACTAGTATCTTAGATTTGTGCATGCAATCACTTTATTCAGGGGTTGATTTATAGGAACTCATATATTCTGGGTCTTCTGATTCCTAACTATCTTTGTATAATCTAGTCCTTTGTATGTACATAAATGATTTAATGACACCTTTTCATAGTTACTCTTTGATGATAGTGATATCAGTCATTTCATTCCCGCATCCATCCATTTATCCATCCACCCATCTGCCTACACTGTTCACCAAATGCCATAATGTTAAAGTTGATGCTTCTGTACGAAGAGTGATAAGGTATAGCCTCTGTACCTCAGTGATATATCTTAATAATTCCAGAAGGAATACTTTAAATATTTAGATGATGGCTCTGAGATTGCCCTTAGAATGGTACTATAAAGCAATGCTTTAAAGCATCTCACATGTTCAAACACCTAGCAGTTATAGATCAGATATAAAAACACGAAACTAAACATGGCATTGTTGGGCTCCAAAACATGACAAACATTCTACAGACCAGAAGCAAAGCAGAAAAGCAAACTAGCTAGTGATGTTGATGCTGCTGGAAAAATGTAGCAGATCCCCAGTGATGAGCAGGCAGGAAGCCCCTTAGCAAAGACCCCTCAAAACCCCTCTCCTACACATGGAAATGAGTGATTCACAGATGGGCATCCTTTCCTTCTGTAGAGTAAATGCCCCAGGAACTGCTATTATGAAACATCAGTGTATTTTTGACCCTTAATTAAATGTGTATACTTTATTGGGTGTTTTAACCAGTGATTCAGAACACTGATGTTTTCAGCAACATCAATAATAAATACTTAGTTTAGTGGTTTCACATTTGGGGCCCGGGGCCTGGTGCATAGTGAACACTCAGTAAAAGGTGGCTGATACCTTTCCTGTAATTGTTGGGAGTTTTTTCTGATAGTTTTGATCATTTTTATTTTGTTGAAAACTATATAGGCTGCATGATCAGTTTTAACTAAATAAAACTGTATTAACACCTGTTATTTACCAACTAGTATAACCCAACAGAACTAGCTTTCATATACTATCTAGATTAACCTGTCAAATTTGACAAGAGTGATTTTCTAGTCTTTGCAAGTATCGGTTTGGTAAACAGCATAATCATATTATTTTTCTCATGTAAGTACATGTTTAATTCCCTCAAATGTTAAAATAAATTGCTACTTTAATAGGGTGTTTTAAGGACTGTTTTAAAATAAATAGGCCAGGCATCATAGCTCATGCCTGTAATCTCAGCACTTTGGGAAGCTGAGGCAGATGGATCACTTGAGGCCAAGAGTTCGAGATTAGCCTGGCCAACATGGTGAAACCTCGTCTCTACTAAAAATATAAAAATTACTCAGGCGTGGTGGCAGTTGCCTATAATCTCATTTGCTTGGGAGACTACCCGGGAGGCAGAGGTTGCAATGAGCAGAGATCATACCACTGTACTCCAACCTGGGCAGCAGAGTGAGACTCCATCTCTTAAAAAAGAAAAAATGTAAATAAATAAATAAATAACAAAATAAATGGATAAAGTTGAATCTTTCCATCTAATGACTCAAATCAAATTTTAACATTATTTTTGAAGTTCTGTGGAAGCTGAGGTCACTTACATGCAACTTCCTTTTCAAGAATATGAGCTTATCATTCAGTCAACAATTACCTATAATGCACCTACAATGTATATAAAGTTTGTAATGTTATGGATTTACTCTAGTCAGATACTCTTAAGAGTGGATAAAATTGCAGATGCAGATTTTATTGTTCAAATTGCACTTCATTTTCCTAACAATGTAAATATTAAGTTATCTAGGGGCAATTATCAGAGCTCTAATCCCCTTTCTCCAATAGAATGCATATTTGATTTTAGAAAAGCAAATGTAGAATAATTCAAAGTGCATGATTCAGGTATAATTTATTGTTTGTGTGTTCTTTCCCTCAGGTCTACTCTGTCCTTTGCTTAACCCAGTTTAATTCCTATATTCAAGCTTTATTATATAAGAATCAGGACATTCTGGCCTGAAGCTGAATTGTCAAGGAACATTAGCAAACTTATTCATTAAAATAACAAATTCTAACATTGTCTTTAAAACAACAACACTCTACCATTAAATTTAGGCTTTCTGTGTGTGTGCGCGCGTGAGTGTGCACATGTGCGCATGTACATGTAAGTGTGGTAGAATTTTTTTTCCCTACTAAAGTAATCAGAGGCTCTGCCTGCAATTCTGTAATTTTGAAGTCTTGCTGTGTTAGAAGGTTGCCTGCAGTGGGAAATTGGTCTTTTTCTAAAATTAAAAAAATAATTATTTCCAAGTTCCCCTCCAACCTTTGCCAATCTATGTTGACTTCCTCCTTATTAAATGCACAGCTCCCTAAGGCCTGTTAGTGAAGCTGTTACTTGTGTGCAGGCCTGAAGCAGCGGTTTTCTCCATGAACCTGCACCTACCTGCCACACCCCATTGAGTTGTCTGAACCTGGACTTGTCTCCTAATCATAATATGTAATGCTGCAACCTTACCCCAAAGGGCCATAGAATATCCATGTTTAAAGGGAGAGGTGAGACAGACTAATAGGTATCACTCTCTGGTGGTAAAATTAAGAATGGACAACAAATGTAGGCAAGAAACAGGTCTGTAAAACCAATGAATCCTTTTACAAAACAATTCTTTTACTGCCTCTGCACATATTTAGCCAAGAGACTATTTTCTCTAGCAGTTCACTTATTCACTCAGGTTGAAACTTCTGTACTGTACCTGATGTTTGCCGCACACTTTGCTAGGTGTCAAGCATGCGGGTTTGTAAGACTATTTTTGCTATTATGGAGCTCACGTCACTCTAGCAGTGATACAGGCTCGAAAACAAGTAACTAAAGTGGATATCAAAAGTGCTGTAATAGAGGCATGGACACACAGCCAAGGAGACCCAAATCACAATTATTTGGCCTTGGGAAGATTGGGAAAGACTCCACAGAGCAAGATGAAAGACCCCTTGGAATAAGTAAGAAATCACTTGAGAGTGTTATCAAAATGCCTTAGGGAGAAAATTCTCCAAATTAGCCATGGCATGTTTTGGAGTCCGCAGTAGAGCAAGGGGTGCTGCTTACCTCCTTTTGTGATGATACTTAGAATAAGGCTGAAAGAAGAAAATACAAGTTCAGTACCTAATACAGTGTCACATTAGAATAGGTACTGATTAAGGATCCCCTGGCTGAAATATTTGGGACCAAAAGTATTTGGATTTCAGATTTTTTCATATTTTGAAATATTTGCATTATACTTACCAGGCAAGCATCCCTAATCAGAAAATCTGAAATCCAAAATACTCCTATGAGTATTTCCTTTGCGTATCATGTTGACACTCAGAAATGTTTCGATTTTGCTGTATTTTAGATTTTGGATTAGAGATACTCAACCTGTATTGCATATATTAGCTGGATGAAGGAATACATTTATGTATGCATGTATTTTAAAGACTACAGGGTGCCGGGCGCGATGGCTTATTCCTGTAATCCCAGCACTTTTGAGAGGCCGAGGCAGATGGATCACCTGAGGTCAGGAGTTGAAGACCAGCCTTACCAGCATGGTGAAATCCCATCTCTACCAAAGAAATAGAAAGAAAAATTAGCCAGGCATGGTGGCGTATACCTGTAATCCCAGCTCCTCGGGAGGCTGAGGCAGGAGAATCACTTGGACCTGGGAGGTGGAGGTTGTAGTGAGCCAGGATAGCGCCATTGCACTCCAGCTTGGGCAACAAGAAAGAAACACTATCTCAAAAAAAAAAAAAAAAAAAAAGAGTACAGGGAAGGATACTATTTTATTACTGTGAGAAGCAAAAGAATTTCTGTCTCATTTTTATTATTGATATTTTATAGTCTGATTCAGGCATTATTTTTGATGTTAGTGGGGTGGAACCAAAATGAATTTTGTATATTAACTGTTCATTGAGGGATGTTAACCAAAACTTTTAAAAGCACTAGGCAGGAGATTTTGTTTTTTATTTTGTCTGCATGCCAATAGAAAGTAAGCCTGTTTTCTTTCTCTTTTTTCATGTAGTTTTATTAGTGCTATCAAATTTAATGAGTGCGCTGCCCTTTTTTGCTGTCATTCTGTAATGACTTCAGATCCATACATGCTGATTTAGCTTTGAAAGCAAGTTGGGAAACAAGTAAATTACATTCTAGCAGATTTGTCTCATGTTTGAATCATTTATTTTTTCTGCTTATATTCTCCAGTAAGCAGTTAACTGCTTTTTTGAAACCAAAAGCTGAAGAAGCCTGCCGTACCAGCAATACCTCTATTTGTTACAGTCCAGCTGCCTTGCATTTAAGGCCAGCTTCTTGGGTGTCCCATGCAGTCACACACAGGACTCTGCTCTTACAAGGTTTCTGCACTTGGCTTAATGTTCTTCTGCTGCCATCTTGAGATTCTTAGTAATATTTGGACAAGGGGCCCTGTCACACTGAGGTCCCTAATCACATAGCCAGACCTGCTTGCATTGCGAAGAACATTAACGTATATGTTCTGACACATGTAAAATGTTGGATGCCTCTTAAAACTTGCTTCAAGCATCTTTCCATCTCCTTAGGTAAAGAAGCCATCCTGAGCCCCACTCTGAGTTACATGCCCCTTGTTGTACCTTGTTGTACCTTGTTAGTGCTGGCCGAGCTTTGACTAGTGGTTCATTCCAAGACCTTACCTTTCCTATTGACTTATTAACGGTTCCTTGCACTCTACTTGACTTCTAGAACACTGCACTCTCTTGATGTTTTTCTTACCTCACTGGTAGCTCTTTTGCAGTTTCCCTTCCTGTTTTTTCCTTCTGTCCCTTGTCTCCTAAAATTGGGAGGTGCCAGGTGTCAGGCCATGTCGCCTTCTCTATATTCACTCCTTCTTGGGTTTAAAAATGCCATCTACATGCCGAGCGCTCCCAAATATATATCCGTTTACATGTCATCTCTACTTGAGTGTGTAATAAACACCTCACACTTAATATGTCCAAACTGACTTACTGAATTGGCTCCTGTAACATATTCTACCCAGTGTACCGCATCTCAATTTGTAGCAATCCTATTTCAGTTGCTTAGAGAACAAATAATAATCACCTTCAGTCCTGTCTTTCTCCCATTTTCAATCTGTTAGGAAATCTTGTTGGTTCTCTGTTCAAAATACAGAATCTGAATCTACCACCTCTCACACTCCTCTGTGGAATTCTCAGCCCAGCAACCAGAATGTTCCTATTAAAATAAATTAAACTCTGTAGGAGCTTCCTAACTTACTCAGAGGGAAAGCCACAGTTCTCGGAATGGTCTGCAAGGCCCTACCTGTTCTGACCTACCCGCTCCTCACACCTTGCTCATTTCCTCTCGCTGTTTTTTCTCTTACACACTGACTTCGGCCACATCGGTCCCTTGCTGAGCTTTCAGTCACAGTGCCAGGCTGTCTGCTGTGCCGAGAATGCCCCTTCTTTACTCAGACTTCTTCACTTGAATTTCAGCTCCCTCTGAGCACTCCTTCTCTCTCCCTCTCACCCTTTTCTACTTCTTTCTTTTTCTATAGCGTTTATCAGAATCTAATGTAATGATTGATTTTCTATATCTTTTTGTTTATGCTGGGTACTCTGGATGCTTGATAAAAGTTGAGTGTTGACTGAAAGAACTACACCCAAAGGAGCATGTCCTTTGGTGTGAATGTTCCTTTTGTCTCTTTATCTCGCAGTAACTATTTTTTATTCATTCGTGTTCTAAGGAATATTACATTTTGAAAATATTCCTACTTTAAATAGCCAAATCTTTAATAAAGATAATAGCTGACATAGAAATGTCAGCAATCATCTTTTCTCAAGAGCGAGAAATCATTTCAGTTATGTGACATATTTGAAATGTAAGCAAATTAAATAATACAATGGTACTTTATGCCTTGATATTGTAGTCTGTTCAGATGTTATCTTTTCTCGGCCTTAATACTGCCTGAATTTTTCAACTCAAGAATGGGAAAGATTTTTCTGTAAGGGAACATAATTGGCATCCCTTTAATTGTTGAGATAGTTTTTAAAATATAGCTTGTTTTTTTAGCTGTATGTGCTGGATATTGCCATATTCTTCCAGTGTTTGTGCTTCTCTCTGGTGTAGACATTTGGTACCTTTGAAAGAGAGTTGAGTTGAGATTCTTAAACGCAGTGAGTAGCTTAAGCATATGGAGTCTCTCTTGGCCGGGTGCGTTTGCTCATGCCTATAATCCCAGCACTTTGGGAGGCCAAAGTGGATGGATTATGAGGTCAGGAGTTCGAGACCAGCCTGACCAACATGGTGAAACCCTATCTCTACTAAAAATACAAAAATTGGCAAGGTATGGTGGTGCGCGCCTGTAATCCTAGCTACTTAGGAGGCTGAGGCAGGAGAATCGCTTGAACCTGGGAGGCAGAGGTTGCAGTGAGTCAAGATTGTGCCACTGCACATCAGCCTGGGTGAGAGAGCGAGACTCCATCTAAAATATATATATATATATATATATATATATATATATATATATATATATATGGAGTCTCTCATTCAGTGACCAAGTTGTCATGCATTGTATTTTATAAATCAATCTAGCCTCAGGTCATTGAAGGGAAATATAAAGGGAAAGTCTTATGATCATTACAGATATAAAAACCAGGCTTCTAAAGCACATTTGTAATTCTTAATAATGCTGTTCTTTGAAAGTAGTAATTTATTCAATGCTAAATGAGCTCAATTCTAGTGGACATTCCTTTCTTAAAAGCAAAATTTTTAATTATGAAAATAATAACATATTACAGAGTTTATAAAATAAAGAATAAAAACATGGGCCATAATTATATCACTGTAACAAACCTTTTCATTTTGCATTATTTCTTCTGCATATTCACCTTTTGCATAGTTTTACTTGGGTGCAGAGTTTTTATCTCGTCTTTTTCAGTTAGATACATGTCATGCCTATTTCTTCACGTTGCTATGTGGTCATTATCACAATAATATTTCAAGGTTGCATAATGGTCTCTAGTGTGGCCATATCATAGAACCTAAATGTATTCCAGGTGTTGGAGAATTAATTTTCTTTCAATTTTTAAAAAATCATAAATAATGTTCTAATGAAAACTCTTGTGTTTGTAGCTTTTTTGGATCATTTTCTTAGGCTATATTCCCAAAGGTAAAATTCTTGTTTCACACAATATGACCATAGTAATAATTCTTGATATATTGCGAGCCTACTTTACCAAATGATCAAATCAATTTTTTTTGCCTCCAGCAATGTGTGAAAGTGAAGCTTTACCATACCCTGGCCTATGATTTCTCATTTTTGTTCTGTTATGTGTGATCCTTGTATTGTTAGTATTAAAATACTAGTACTTCATAGATGTATAGAAATTTAGAAAGCAATTTTGGAATATCAGACACCTGACTCAAGATTCTTTCCCAAAGAGAAGGAAGAGGAGAACTGGTTTGATGTTTGATTTACTCATGCCTAGAGGGATAGGAGAAAACCTGTCCATGGCTTGTTAAACACATTAGTTGAAGAAATTTATATTTATCTCAAATTAGTGTGTGTGAAGTCATCTAGCTGACCATTTATACCTCCTTAGAGCATTGTTTTGATGTTGGAACAGATTGGTTCACAAAAAAACACTACATTTATTTCTTTGCTTTCTAAGAATCTAAAGTGATATAAGAGTTTTATAACGGTTTTCTGCTTATGAAACATTTTGGCTTCATCTTGCAGAATCAAATAATTTCATTTTTTTGATAATTAAATAATTTATCCCTTAGGAGAGTTAAGTCATCTACTTCCGAATGTTTCTGCAAACAGAGGGCTTTGTTCTGCATTGGTCAACCAAAGGTCTAGGTAAAATGGCTAGAATCTTCCTCTACAAGTAACAGTGAACAGAGGCTTTGGAAAGAAATTCAGTCTGAGGGAAGAGCTGAGAAAGATGGTAGAATTTTAGATTCGCATCATTTTAATAGTAATGGGCTAGATGTGGTGCTCACACCTGTAATCCCAGTGCTTTGGGAGGAGGAGGCAGGAGGATCACTTGAGGCCGGGAGTTCAAGACTAGCCTGGTCAACATGGCAAGACCCTGTCCCTACAAAAAAAAAAAAAAAATTTAATTAGCCTGGTGTGGTGGAATGCAACTATAGTTTACCTACTTAAGAGGCTGAGGCAGAAGGATAGCTTGAGCCCAGGAGTTCAAGGCTGCAGTGAGCTGTGATGGTGCACTAGCGTGGGCAACAGAGTGAAACCCTGTCTCTTTAAAATAAAGCAATTTTTTATTCTACAGCACTGAAGAGTTTCAAAATATCTTTTCATTCACTGTCCCACCAGTGACATTAGTAAAATGAGAGATATGATTAAAATGCAGAGACTTGAAGGGACAAACCCAAGTAAGGGCTCATGGGAGCAGGAAGGGTAAGGGTGTGCCTGTGTGGTGTGGAGTGGACTGTACCCAAGGCTTTGGCTGCAAACCTTTATCTGGTTTTACTTTACTACCGAACAGTATTTTTAACATCTCCTCATTCATTCATACAAAAATTCATTGACTTTCCACTATACCTGCTGGGGCACAAATTTCAGCCTTCCGTGAGGGCTTAGTCTGGCACCAGAGTCAGGTTTGCAAAGAGGCCATGGTGAGGGAGTGTGGTGAATGCTGGATCACCATGAGGGGGGCTGCGGTTCATGCTGGTGCACAGGTGGCAGGGGAGCCAGGTCCCTAAAAGGGGTGACCCCTGTGGATTTCTTTGACTTTCACCAGTGAGAGTCAATGAGATTGTTAAGAAAGCAAAACAACACAGATGTTGTCTTGAGATAATAACGTCTCCTTTGTGGGCTGGAAGGGGATGACTACTCTCCCCTGCTGTGGAGTTGCTCTGCGCCACTTTCTTCCACAGACCTGCCTTGCATGAGATGCTCCCTTTTCTCAGGAGTTTTCCTTCCTTGATCGCCTTCTAACAAAGGCCTCCTGAGGTTCCACATTTTCTTTCATGGCAGTTTATTCATTTCTTCATTCATTAATCCAAAGGATGTACTGAGTGCTGAAATCTAATGAAAAGGAGCACAGCTAATGAAAATTTGAAGCAAAAGCCTTCTGTGCTGCAAAGGCCATGAGGAGGAAATAGCTCAGCATGTTCTAGGAACAGAAATAAGGACTTTGAAGTTAGAAATTAGGGTGTATTAGGAGATGAGATCAGAGAGCAGGGAGGGTCCCGACCTTGGTAGGAAGATTAATTTATTCTAAGTGCAACAGGAAGCCATGGGAGGGTTTTAAACAGAAGGCAGGATCTGATTTATCATCATTTTAATTCTATGATCTAGAAAATTTTAAGAAAAGTGCATGTTAGCAAACTGTGATGCTTGATATATGGACAATTTGGATGATGGCTTTAGATTGAAGAAAGGGTAGGAAAGAGTTGCTATTTAAAGAAGGGAGGTGACGCCAGGATTTAGTACACACCCACATGTTTGCATTTTGTCTGTTCTTAGCTCAGTCCATATGAACAAGGGCTAGTTTAGGACATAAGGTGTTAGCAGGGATTCCCCTCTTCCCTCCAATTCTCTTAGACCCTGTTTTCTTATTAAGAGACTTGCAAGACCCTGTGCCTGTCAGTGATGTCAGCAACCCAGCCATTCTGGTGAGCTGATAACATTATCATGATGAAAATGAAGAGCAGTGGATTGACTTTCGAGTATTTCTGCCTTAAGCCACGCCAATCACTTCTTTCTACCTTTTTATCCCTTAATCTCTTGTCCTTCCCCCTAAGTTATAGCAGGTGGGGAGAAATGTTCCCAGACCATTAAAGGAGGATAATTAGGAATCTCTCTATAGGCATTTGAAGTTGAATAAGCAGCAATTTATTCAACTCCGTGGTGCTCAGAGGCGCCCCAGTAGCATCCAAAGAGCACCCTGAGTTTGAAGGAGTCAGAGAGGTGGGACAAGAGGAAGGCTGTCTTCCATAAAGTGAATTCAGGCTCTTAGAAATTCTGTTGAAAATAGAAGTGCTGTGACTTTTAGTAGGTACATTCTGATATTTACAATCAGGTTTTCATTACTCTGCCATTTCAGGGCTTCATTTAGTTTAAATAAGTATGTGGAAACTACGCAATGGGAAACACCATGAGAGACCACATTACCTTAAATGTCTTTATTCTATTTGTGTTCTTGAATTGCTTTCCACCTTATTACCTTTAAACTAGTTACAATTTTTTTTCAACACACAGTTCACATGTATTTGAGAAGGTTGACCTCTCTCCCTCTTCTATGTGTTTATACATAATGAGGCTCCTTGGTACCCCATCTGTACCTCTTTCAAAGATTTGTGGATTTGTGACACTTAACCACGTTCTGAGCTAGCATTATTCTCTCTTCCCTTTTAGACCATAAGTTACTTAAAGATTGGGTTCATAGCTGATTGTTGTCTTTTCTTATGTCTAGCATATATTTTATATATTGTATATATTTGTACTTCAAAGTTTTTATTTTGGTGGAAATCTTTGTTGGAAATTATTTTATGCACTTTAGTGCCACCAAAGGATGGGAGAACATTTGAGTATTTTCTTTTGGACACAAGATAATCATTGTGCTCTCCAGTTGTTATTTTTGACTCTTGAGGTATTTGGGATTATATCCCCTTCTATTAAACATCTCAGAGCATTGTAACTTGTAAAACACAATTTTGGTATCCTTTTGTTGTTGTTGTTGTTGTTTTGAGACAGGGTCTTGCTCTGTCGCCCAGGCTGGGATGCAGTGGCACTATCACAGCTCACTTTAGCCTCAAACTCCTGGAGCCAAGCAGTCCTGCCTCAGCCTCCTGAGTAGCCGAGACTATAGGTGCATGCCACCATGCTTGGCTAATTTTTGTTGTTGTTATTGAGATGGGGTCTAGCTATGTTACCCAGGCTGGTGTCAAACTTCTGGCCTCAAGCAATCCTCCTGCCTTGGCCTTCCAAAGTTCTGGTATTACAGGTATGAGCCACCACAGCCAGCCTCAGCTTTCCTTTTTGAAATTATTTTGTGTCTTCCCGCGTGTTCCAACTGATGCTGGTCTACTGCTTGGAGGCCAAAGCTTCACTTTATACAGTTTACCTGGGAGCGGAATTGAAGATCTTTTCACGTATCTACTACAGGCTGAGTATCCTTTGTGTAAAATGCTTGGGATCAGAAATGTTTCAAAATTCAGAGTTTTTGGGATCTTGGAATATTTTGTATCCATAATGAGATATCTCGTGAATGAGACCCAAGTGTAAACATGAAATTCATTTATGTTTCAGATATACCTTATACACACAGCCTGAAGGTCACTTCATACAATACTTAAATAATTTCATGCACTAAAGTTTGTATACATTTGAACTATCAGAAAGCAAGAGTATCCGGTGTGGAATCATTTCAGCACTCCAGTTTCAGATTTTGGAACATTTCAGATATGGGGTTTTCAGATTTGGGTTGCTCAACCTGGAGAATGCAAAATGCATAAGCTTTGTGACAGGATGTCATGTAAGAGCACTTCTAGTTTAATGGCCAAGCCTCGAGTCAGCAAGGAGCCAGATGTCTGCTGCATAGAGAAGTATGTGGTTGCTAGGTACCTCTCCCATCAACCACAAGGACTCTTTCCCTAAGTACGGTGATAGGAAACATTTTTACAGAAGCAAAAACCCTCATTCTTCACTCACTCAGCTCTGACAGCACCATTCTCTACTAGGCATGCATTTGCCATAGAGCCTTTGCACTTTCCACTTTCTCTGCCTAGATTGCTCTTTTGACAGATGTTCTCATGGTTTGCTCCCTCACTTCCTTTCAGTCTTTTTTCAAATATCACTGTCTTTCAGATGCCTTCCCTGACTACTTACACAAAATATTACCAACGCTCATCTTCAACCCAGTCACCTCTCTCCCACTTATCCTGTGTGGTAGATTTTTATAATAATGAATCATGCCTCCCTGTGTCCACACTCCTATGCAGAGGGAAATTTTTGCTCTTGTCATCGAAAGATAAAGTGCAGTTTTCCATTCTCTTGAATCTGCTCTGGCCTCATGACATGCTTCAAACAATAGAATGTGACACAGTGATATGCAAACTCTAGAGCTTTGCTGTCTAACATTGGACCCTTAGACACATGTAACCATTTGTATTTAAATCACAATTAGATAAAATTTAAAATTCAGTTCCTCAGTTGTACCAGTCTTATTTCAGATACTAAATACTGTATGCGACTAGCAGGCACCATATTGGAGAGCAATTAGATACCACATGGAGGGAAACTGAGGTACCCCAGACAGTAAGCGGTGATGATTTCCCGACATGTGTGTGAGGCCATTTTGTCCCGCCTTCCTTATCCAAGCTACAGGATGACTGTAGCCTCACCAGTAATCCCAGGTGGTACCAGCCAAAGAACAGGTTAAATTGCCAACCCACGGAATCGTGAAAAGTAATTGTCATTGTTTTAAGTTATAAGTTTTATGTAGGTTTGATACACCATAGTGATAATGGATACACCCTTCAATTCTGATGACTGGCAGTAATTTTGAAACTGTGCCCTAAAGAGTTACCTCAGGGGTTAAGATGTGACAAAATGAGGAAGACAGAGTGAATCCGTACCATCTATGACAGTGAGATCAGTTCCTTATTTATCTAGAAAGAGAAAAGGATATTTGCTATTACTAAAATAAAAACCAACAGCGGACTGAAATACTTATTAATAGCACAGACTTAGTTTTACATCAAAAAATTATTACCAGTAATTTGCAAAGTAGATAATTAAAACATATAAAACTAACAGGAATCTATAATTATTTCAATTTAAGGTGAGCAGATTTGGGTGACTCGTTATATCTCACTCTGCCATATTTTGTAATATTAAATACGTAGTATTTAATTCTGAAAGCATTTCTTCCTCAATTTATTATGCTCAAGCATTTATTGAGTGCTTTCTATATATGTCTAGCCAGGTACAGTAAAGGATCTGAAATGATTAAAACCTGAACCTTACTATGGAAGAATTCACAATTTAACGGTGGGGACAAATGCATGGTCACAATATATGCACATGAACACAGCACAAGCTGTGTTAGAGGAATAGGAGGTGCTCTAGAAACACTGAGCTGGAAGCAGCCACCTTATTATTGCACATACTGAACATATGGAATGAGCTCTTACTTTGCAGATGCGTTGGGGATAAAGACTACCCTCTGTAACCCCAGCACTTTGGGAGACCAAGGCAAGCAGATTGCCTGAGCTCAGGAGTTTGAAACCACCCTGGGCAACATGGTGAAACCCTGTCTCTACTAAAATAAAAAATAAAAATAAAAAATAGCTGGGCATGGTGGTGCATGCAGGAGAATCGCTTGAGCCTGGGAGGCAGAGGTTGTAGTGAGCCAAGATCGTGCCACTGCACTCCAGCTTGGACAACAGAGTGAGACGCCATCACAAAACAAACAAACAAACAAAATTATCTAGAGATTTGTTTTGGATAAAGAACAGAATTATTGTTTTATTTCAGTAATCTTGAGATAGTATTTCTATGTCATAAAATTTACCCATTTGAAGTGTGCAATTCAGGGGCTTTTAGTATTTTTACAGAATTGTGCACCATCATTGCTGTCTAGATTTATAGCTTTTTTATATGCCAAAAAGAACTCCCATACCCATAAGCAGTCACTCCTGTCCCTCCCCTTTTCCCCCAAGTTCCCCAGCCCTGAGCAATCGGTTCTCTACTTTCTGCCTCTATAGACTTGCCTGTTTGGGACATTGTGTGGCAATGGAATCTTACACTATGGGCTTTCATGTCTAGCTGCTTTCACTGAGCATGTTTTTACAATTCTTCCATGTTATAGCATACATCAGTATTTCATTTGTTTTTATTACAAGATGTCATCATATGATGGATATACCACATTTTGTTTATCCATTCACCAGTTGATGGATATTTGGGTTGTGTCCATCTTTTGGCTATTATGGATAAGGCTACTATAAACTTTCATGTACAAATGTTTACGTGGACATATATTTTCCTTTTTCTTCAGTGTGTATCTATATGAAGAGTTGCTGGTTCATGTGGCAACTCTGTGTTTAACATTTTGAGGACATGCCAAACTAATTTCTGGAGTGGCTGTGAAATAGTTTGGCTCTGTGTTCCCACCCAGATCTCACCTTGAATTGTAATAATTCCGGCATGTCATGGGAGGGACCTAGTGGGAGGTAACTGAATCTTGGGGGCGGGTTTTCCCCATACTGTTCTGATAGTGAGTAAGTCTCATGAGATCTGATGGTTTTATAAAGGGGAGTTCCCCAGCACATGCTCTCTTGCCTCCCGCCATGCTCTCTTTCATCTTCTGCCACGATTGTGAGGCCTCCCTAACCTTGTGGAACTGTGAGTCCATTAAACCTCCTTCCTTTGCAAATTACCCAGTCTCGAGTATGTTTTTATTAGCAACATGAGAATGGACTAATACAGGCTGCAATTTTACCATTCCACCAGCAAGCCTCAAGCTTCCTGTTTCTTCACATCCTCACCAATAGTTGTTATTATATGGAACAGAACTGTTTTGAATGAAAATACAAACTCATTAAAACAGAAAAATTCCAATTAGATTATGTTATATGCATTTAAGGTGGCCCATGTATCAGTCATGTGATGTTAGAACTTAAAGCCAAATGACACTTTGTAGCTCTGTGTACAAAACAGCTCATTGGAGTCTAATGATCTTATCATTAATGTTCACCAGGTGGTTGGGAAATGCAGGTTTTCTTTTATGTCTAATTGAGAGAGGTAAAGGGAGAAATGATTATATGTGTAGTGCTGTTGAAAGTTAAATCTATTTCTGACATACAATTAAATATAATTGACATAGGACAAATTGAATAACAAAATTAAATTTACAAACTAGGATATGAATGGAAATTATTATATGTATGCTGCTTTGAGGATATTTGGGTGGTGTGTTGGCATTAGGGCCAGAGCCCCAAATTTGTACTTATTTGGCGTGATTCCCACCTGCACAGGCTTGCCTCCTGCACTTCTCCATGTTGGCATATCAAAGGAATTCACCAGGCATTCTCCAGCCAGCAAACTGCTCAGAGAGTATGTCTTGTTTTGTCTTTCCTTTTCCTTTCTTTTCTGAAGCACTGGTATTTAATGTGGTTAAAAAGGAAAATAGATGCTTTCTAAGATTCAGACTTGTTTTTAATGAATCCAGGAGACCTGACAATGATATTTTATGAAAAACAAAAATAAAAATCTGACAATACTCCCAACTTGTCAGTGGCTTCCCATAACCCATTATTGGGTTGAGTGAGTCTCTGTGCTTAAGAGGCATTGCTGTGGTCTTTGTGGCTTGACCTCTGCCCACACCGTCAGCTTCAGCTGCTACCACTCTCTGAGTACTGAAGTGTTTGTAGTTCCCTGAGGGCACACACTGTGACACTCCTGCATTCTCTGCTAGTGTTTAGTCCCTTTGCTGGGAGTACCTCTCTCTCTCTGCAGGACTCAATGGAGGCACCACCTCCCTCAGGAAGCATTACAGATCCCCCAAGGTTCTGCTAGGTCCCAGACATGGCATTAATCTGGGCACTTTGTTTACCATGTTAACAAAAGCAGAAAAAGTCCCTGGTCTAGTGGAGCTTCTATTTTATCTGAGAGAGAGACTAAACAAGAAATGTAGAAATGTCATCTGCCTTGCATAGTAGAAGGTGACATGTGTAGGAAAGACAAAGATAGTTAAGCGGAGTAATGAGAATGGGAGATGTAGGGGATGGGAAAGGTGGAATGCTACATTCAGTAAGGTCGGTGGGTGGGCGTCACCTTCTAGACAGCCTTAAAAAGGATGAGGGGATCTGTGATATGGCTAAACCTAGGGAAAGAGCTTTCCAGGAAGCACAAACAGCCAGCCACAGAGATTACTTTACTGTGAGAGCCTCCATGTTAAACTAATAAAATTCCATCCATAAAGGAAGTTGATAAGTTGGTTTTCCAAAGTGTCCTTTATATAGACAAATATAGATATTTCCATTTCAATTTTTGAAATCTAAAAAAAGTTCCAAGACAAATCTCTCCTTTGCCCTCTTCCCTCCCCACATCCTTACACAATGCACGTTTTGTGGACTATTAATAGTTTAGAATTCCTAGTTAGAAATTACTGTACACCTAAGTTGCATGGATCTTATTGTCTTCTTTCTCCACCATAAGCTCTGGATTCGCCTGTAAAATATATGCCCTGTAATAGTTTGATATTTCCAGAGGGCCAGTTCTGCATCTGCTCTTCCTTCTCTGAGTCATATGCCTTTATGTCCCGTCTTCTTTCAGTTTTTAATTTCCTTCCATATTATTGCCTATTGGTGTTTTCTGGTTGATCTTTTGTGCTAAATTCTAAATACCATGTGTGAATTCTTCTTCCTGTTTGATAAACCAGAGTGAAGAGGTGTTCTAAGGTCTGCACCTTCTCTTCAGTGGCTTACATTAAATCTGTACATTCCTGGGACCTCCCCTTCCTCAAGAAGAAATGTAGCACAGCCCTTGCACAGCATTTTAAGAATTGTTACTGCTCCGGGTTGGGCATGGTGGCTCACACCTATAATCTCAGCACTTGGGAGGCCGAGGCAGGTGGATCACTCAGGTTAAGAAGTCGAGACCAGCCTGGCCAACCATGGCCAACATGGTAAAACCCCATCTCTACTAAAAATACAAAAATTAGCTGGGCACAGGGGTGGGCACCTGTAATCCCAGCTACTTGGGAGGCTGAGGCAGGAGAATTGCTTGAACCTGGGAGGTGGAGGTTCCAGTGAGCCAAGATCATGTCACTGCACTCCAGCCTGGGCAACATAGTGAGACTCCATCCCCCCTGCCAAGAAAAAAAAGAATCTTTACTGCTCCCACATTTACTGATTAGATTTTGGTTTGGGAGATACTCTTGACCACCAAATTAAAAAAAAAAAAATTCTGCTATATTACCTGTTTTTCACTGCTGTTTTTTAAGTAAAATGATTTTTCATATTATTATTATATATTTTTAGGTGATTTTGGAAGTAAATGCTCAGGATATTTTTATTCTTCTAGAGCTTTTTGCTCTAACAACATAATAATCTAAGTTAAAAGAACTGGCTCAAGATGTGTAAATGTTATTTTTTTGGATTAAAAATATTTTTTTCCCATTTCTCTTGCATCTCTTTTTATTTCCATATATTAGGAACTGTAAATGCCAGATGTATATAATCTTTTTTTTTTTAATTTCCTGGAATGTCACATCCTGCAACTTCTTCACAAGCTGTGTTTGTTAAATAGCAGATGATGGAAGGTTTGTCGCCTGCCCGCCCCCATACCCACCAACATAGTCATTTAATGCTCATCAGTGATAATTGCTGTGCGAATTTAGTTGATTTGTGCTTGCTTCACTGTCAGTCTTTGGTTTTACGAAATCTAGGAAGGACATACAAATGTACCTATGCATTTTAGAGAAAGTTTTATTTTATCCCATATCCTGTGTTACATCACTGTATCTTAACTGTGGATTTTTGGTTTACTTTGTCCTTTTATTTTAAACTTTTTATCAAAGTGATACTTGTATAGTTTAAAAGTCAAGGCCAGGCACAGTGGCTCACGCTTGTAATCCCAGGACTTTGGGAGGCCAAGGCAGGTGGATCACCTGAGGTCAGGAGTTCAAGATCAGCCTGGCCGACATGGAGAAACCCTGTCTCCACTAAAAATACAATAAATTAGCAGGGCATGGTGGCGCATGCCTGTAATCCTAGATACTCGGGAGGCTGAGGCTGGAGAATCACTTGAACCTGGGAGGCGGAGATTGCGATGAGCTGAGATCCCACCATTGCACTCCAGCCTGAGCAACAGGAGCAAAACTCCATCTCAAAAAACAAAAAAAGGGCAAATAATATTTACAGTGCTAACACACAACAAATAGCATTTTTGTCACTCCATCTCTCACTTGTTCTTGTCAGCTGTCCTCGTTCCTCCCACCTGTGAGGGTTAAGCTACACTTTGGTTAGCCCAAGTGCACTTTCCAGTACACTTACCATGTTATGAATTATCTCCTCTATATGCATGTAGGAAAATTATCATTAATAGTGGTTCCTTAAGTAGTACTTGGGGAGAGTGACGGGTGGCGTGTGCATGCTTCATGGCCTTATTTAATCAAGCACTCTATTCTTGATTTACTGATAAATCCTCCTTGACTCTTTAGATTTCATAAAGGCTATCATGAGATTTTCTGGATATAGAAAATGTAGCCCATTAGTCTTCGTCAACTTCATTGCTGGTGGGGTTTTTTTGTTTGTTTAGATCCATATTTTTACATAAGATGATTATTCTGGTATTTCTAGATTTTTTCATTCTTACCTTTTATTGACTGTGGAAGAAAAGGCTCTTGTCTGCGAATACTCTAGCATCCCAACATAGTTATGTCAAATACTACTACAAATTCAGTTGTCTTCAAAAGGAAAGATTTTATTCATTCTAAAATATAATGAAACTTGAGTATTTTAGAAAATAAAATCTGACTTTTCATAATAGGTTGCCAGGAACTACACTGAAAGCAAAAACCACCAGTAGGTGGTTATGTGTTTAAGAGGATAACAATATTAACAAATACGATTTGGCAACAGCATTAAAATCGCACCTGAGAAAATCTTCATTTGTCTTGCAGTAGTCACTGAAGGAATTTTGTTGTTTTCATAGGTGTAGGGGTGAAAGTTTAGCTCCACTTAAAAGAACAAAAGTGCTAAAGAGAAACTATTCTGAGAATCATAGATTTGCATGAAAAACCTCACAAAGGAAAAATAGTAATTGCCTCAGCATGAGAGATGGAACATATTTTAAGATAATTGGAGACTGTTTTCTATGTGCTCTCTTTCGCTTCGTTTTGATTTCTGTATGTACTTTGTTACTGTCTCTTCATTTTTTTTCCTTAATGTATTCTAAAAATTGTAAAGCGCTTCTGAGGATCTCATTGCTACTTGTGAAATTACCTTTCTCTGTATCATTAGATAATTTTTTTGCAGTCTTACAAGAAAAAAGGTATCTTAGCACAGGCTATTATATTTTATCCATCTGACGTCAGTGAAAAGACTAAAAGTACATTTTGTGTAAGTTCAAATACACTGTAACAATTTCCTTTAGGTGAATATTTTAAAGCTGTTTCTTTTTTTGTATACTCAAGTTTTACAGAAATTATCTTTTACCTTCGTTCCTATTTGTCTTCATTCATATCTCTAAAATTTACATTTTGGCTTCTAACTTAGCTGAGATGCTTGCTATTAGTCATTTTCTTGGTAAGTGTGGTCAGAAGTGGTATAGTTGAAGATGTCCCATTATTTGGTGAACATGTGAGGTTGCAAACTCAACTTTTGCCTCTCTTTCGAAAGGCCCTGAGACGGGAGTTAAAAGAGAAAGAATATTCCGTCCTGAATGCTGTCGACCAGGCCCGAGTTTTCTTGGCTGATCAGCCAATTGAGGCCCCTGAAGAACCAAGAAGAAACCTACAATCAAAAACAGGTGAGACTGGTTTCTCTGCTACATCATAAAAAACACATGCTAGGAGAAGAAAAACCCCAACGTCAAGTAGGAAATTTCCTTGCAGCATTTTAGGATCTAATATTTTTTTCTTCCAAGTGTTACTTTAATCAAATATACCATTATTTAACAGATATCTAGATTCTTAAACTAAAAAAATAAAATTTTTGTATACCTCAGTATCAATTTTGAAGGAAATTAACTGCAGAAAATATAGATTCATCTAAAAAGTATACTGTAGCTATAAAAATTTCTGTGAGAAATAAAAATTTATATTTCTTATATTTAAACAAGTTACATGATAAATAATTGCAAATAGTAGAAAGTTATTAAAATACAATAGTAAATATGTAAAATAGTTAAAGATCTATAAGTAAGATTACTTTTGATAATGACACACCAAAGTCCTTTCTTTTATAAGCAGGCAACATTTCTTTAATTTAAAATAACACCCTGTAATGTTTATTTACTTTGGCTTAAAACTCAAACAATAACTACCTTACTAGCAAAATGACTAGCAAGAATTTATATTTCTCATATTTAAACGTGTTATGTGATAATTGCAAGTAGAAGAAATTTATTAAAATGGTAAGTATATAAAATATGTAAATATCTGTATGTAAGATTACTTTTAAAAATGAGACACCAAAATACTTTTCTTTTACAAGCAGACAATGGCATTTATTTAATTTAAAAATAACAACCTGTAGCATTTACGTACTTTTGCTTAAAATTGAAACAGTAACTTACCCTACTAGCAAATAGCAATATATCACATAGTAAACTTAAGAGAAAATGTGTAATGAATTTTGGGTCCAATATATATCTTCATTGTGATTTTTCACTGTTGACAATCAAATCACTCTGATTCATTTTTTAAAATAAACATGCCATTCCAAATCGTTTTTCATCATTCGCTTCACATAGTAACAACAAACCTGAAAGACTGCCTCATGCTGTGTCCAGCAATGTAAATCATGAACATTTATTACTTGTAAGGGAAGCATAGTTGGAAAACACTTTCTTTGGCTGCAGCTGGAACTGGATCAGACATATGGACAGGTAGCCATTTTCCTTCTAAATCCTTCTCAAGGAAACTTTTTTAGTCCAAATAAATTTCCCATCAAGACCATAATCTTTTTGACTCTCTGAAGCTATTTGTATATATGTGTGTGTATGCACACACACACAGAGCACATTTAACTTGTCTAGCATTCCTTTTTATTTTCTGCTGGTGGTATCCCTATCTTTCCAGTTAGCCTCCTAGGAAGCTAGGTCATTGTTGAGTCTTCCCACTTTTCACCAAATCCAGTGGTCTACAAATCACTCACAATTATTATTTCTTTTATTTTTCTTTTCTTCAAGACAGAGTCTCACTATGTCACTTAGGCTGGAGTGTAGCGGCGCGATCTTGGCTCACTGCAACCTCTGCCTCCCAGGTTCAAGCAATTCTCATACCTCAGCTTCTCAAATAGCTGGGACTAAAGGCTCCCGCCACCACGCCCAGCTAGTTTTTGTATTTTTAGTAGAAATGGGGTTTCACCATCCTGGCCAGGCTGGTCTGGAACTCCTGGCCTCGAGTGATCCGCCCGCCTCAGCCTCCCTAAATACTGGGATTACAGACGTGAGCCAGTGTACACAGTCTCATATTTGTTATTTCTATCTTTGAAGAATTATTCCTTCTGAGTACTCTGTTACATATAATTTGTACACATACTCATATGTACATATACACACAACATACTCACACGCACACTCATACTGCCATTAATTCCATATTCTCAACCTTTTGTGTTTAGTTCTGGAATAGTTTTAGGCAGAATCTGTTGCTACTTTTGGTAGTGCTACTTTTGGTGGGACACACTGCATTGTTCTGTCATCTGTGTGCAACACATAGTGTTTGCCCATCTATTCTCTCTCCTCCACTTTAATCTACTATTGATAATTAAATCTTTTGTAATCATATTCACGTTTCTCCCATGATTATACATCTTGCCTGCCTTTCCATTGCATACTGAAAAACAATCTTGGCCTCCAGCATGATATTTATTATTTTGTTTTCTTTATTTTATTATTTTATTTGTGACAGGGTCTTGCTCTGTTGTCCAGGCTAGAGTGTAGTGGTGAAATCACAGCTCACTGTACCTTAACCTCCTAGGATCAAGTGATCCTCCCACTTCAGCCTACTGAGTAGCTGAGACTACAGGCTACCTTTTTTAACATTTTCTGTAGAGATGGCATCTCATTGTGTTGCCTAGGTTGGTCATGAACTCCTGGGCTCAAGCCATCTTCCCACTTTGGTTTCCAAAAGTGCTGAGATTACAGCTGTGAGCTATTGTGCCCAGCCTAGCATAATATTTATGTTAAAATTCTTTGTAATTGAAGCCCTCCTGATTTTTCAGTAAAGTTTTTACTACCATTTTTATAGTTCCATAATCAATCTACTTCCTTGAATGAGTTTGGAACTGTCTTGTCATGGACCTGCTACATTCTTATCTTTTGGAGTTCTTTCAAAAGAGTGTTTTAAGACTTACTTATGTCCTTAACATACAGTATTAGAATGGATAAGAGCCTTAGAGATGAACTAGTCCAAGCCTACTCACTTAACAGATGAGAAAACTGAGGTCTATCAGGAGAAAGGAACTGCTCAGGTCTCAGCCCAGTCCTGTTGGATATCTAACATATTTGTATCGATTTTCAGATTTTAAAATTTCCTTACTTGCCCCGAGTTGAGGAATCCAGTTTTGATCATTTTACAACCTAGGCAGTGCCTGTATATATCAGGCAGTCAATAACAGTTTGATGAAGAATGCATGACTGCCTGGGTAAATAAGTGGTATAAAGAAATTAGTTATTATTCTGACTTACATACAATCTATTACAATAAAATTTTTATGACCTAGATGGTTAACAATGATTCCTTTCTCATCCCTCCCCCTGCCATCACCACCATATTTAAAAACAAGAAAAATGAGCCCAGATGTCTCATGGACCCCATAAATATATACACTTACTATGTATCCACCAAAATTTTAAAAAAAGAAAATAAGCCCAAACTGTAGAGAATTCCTTGAAAGAGTTGAACTCATCAGTACTTGCTTCTCCTCACAACCTTGAGTCTATAAAGAATAATAGTAGATAGGAGAAACTGATATTATCAGCAGTAGAGTGATTGGATTATTGGTTTTTAAGACAAAATGGAAAGAAACCTCAACTTTTCTAGAATAAGCACTCAACATTTACGGGATTCCTTTCCTACATCTATCAAGAAATCCCTGCCCTCTCTCGCCACCCTGAGTCCATTCTTCCTGCAGTCTTTGCATCATACCTCATACCCCTCCAGCCTCTGGGTTGCTCAGGCTAAAATCCATTGGGCCACTATTGGCTCTTTTTTCCTTTTGTCATTCAAATCCATTCTGTCAGCGAGTCCTGTCATCAGCATATTAAAAATGTACCTAGAATATGATCTTTATCACTATGTCTACTATCCTCTCCTGGTCTCAGCCCCACCATCTCTTACTCAGATGATTGTAGGTTCCTTCACCTCATCTCCCTCCTCTGCCTTTGCTCCCTTATTTGAGATTTCCAACGCAATAGCCGTAAGGACCATTTGAATATATTAGTCATATCATATCACTCAGAGAAGTCAGATTCTTATAGTGGCTCACAGAATCTATGCCATGTTATGTTTCTGATCTGGTCTCTTATTATTGTCCCTTTCATTCCACTCCCTGTAGATGTAAGGTCCATGAAGACAGAAGGATGTTTGTTTTTTTTTTCACTGCTATATATTGTAATATTTAGAATACTATCTGGCACATGGTAGGTGCTGATTACATAGTTTTTGAATGAATGTATATGTGAGCTGAGCACTGTTCAAGATGGATAAAGAAGTATGAGACATGTTCCTGAGAAGGTTTCAATGTAGTGGGGCATCAAAACTAGAGCAGAGGCTAAGAAAGGAAGTAATGTAAAAGTGTCTATACTCAGGCACTCAGCTGTGTCCTGAGTATTCTAAATGATGTGGGCGTTCCAAGAGAGAAGGACTCTGAGGGTCAGAATGGAGAGGTTGATTCCTGAGCTAGTCTTAGGGTTATGGACAGGTAGGAAGTGATGAAGTTCAGGAAAGAGGGATGGCCATGCTGGCAGACAAGATCCTTAGCAGAACAGCTCAGCCATAAGGAGAGAGCAGCTGTATACTGGGGAGTCAGTATACATCCTGGCCTGGTTGCCAGTCTTGTGCCTGGATGGGAGATGGGGATGAGACGCTTATATGTGCTGGAGGGTTCAGACTACCGAGGACCTGGACAGTCAGACAGAACACTGTGACTTCATACAACAAGAAAGAAAGAGCTAGTACAGTTTTTTTTTTTAAGCTTAGAGAAAAAAATGAGAAGTTTCTTTGTCTCATCTTATCAATTTAAGATCTGCCTTCAGTTGGCTTGTCTCCTTGCTTGCCTAGTACTTTGCAAAGTTGATAAAAAGTGACTTTATAGCAGTAAAAAATGTTACATCACTAAAACTCCACATTATTCTAGACTCTTCTCAGCGGTCAGTCATGTAAGAGTTAAAAAGATATTGGCTTTTGAGTCCTTATTTTGCTGTGACATTCAGATGTTTTAAGCCCCATTTTTTAAATACTACATTTGGTGGTCAAGAAAAAAAGTCATGTCAGTTTAGCTTTATGGGGTATTTTTTTTGTTTATGTGTAGCAGTTTTCATACCGCCTCTTTTCCTGATATTATTTTCCATAACACTGACTGGTTTTACCTGTTGTTAAAAATAAATGAAAGAAAACTATCCATAATAGGATTTATACTTTTGTTGTTTACCATGGCTTATGTACAGCTGCTATTAGAAATAGCAGGCATTTGAAGATTAGTTATCCTGTTTGATGCTGAAGTACTAAATGTTGGAGAGGTTAGATCAGGGAGAAATCAAGCGATTTTTTTCTGGTTCTATTAAGCATTTTGTGAGTATGTGAATGTGTATAATGCTATAAGGACATAGCAAGACGGAGTCACCTCTTTAACCATTCTAGAAAATACTTTTCTCTATTATTTTTATCTCCAATGCCTTTTTTCTTTCAGCTCCTTTAAAATTTTTTTCTATTAGCAATTATAGTGTTGTGTGTATTTTAAAATATTTAAATATCACTATTGACCATACCACATTAGGTCCTTCCGTACCAATCTTTTGCTAGGCCTATTTCAATACATTCTTAATTGGCATTTCTCCATTAACATAAATAGTAAAATGATAAACCTAAAGCACAAACCTGGCATGAGGTTTCCTGGGGTAAAAACTGTCCATAGTGCGTGCCATGGGGTCTGAGCTCCTCCGCCTGGCACAGAAAGCTGCACAGTGATTTGGCCTCAGCTTTTCCATCCTACCCCACCTCGTGCCTCTTTTCACTCCACTCTTGAGGTTCATTGGAAGCCAGGCTCTTCACGATGTTCTGCAGGTAGTGATCTTCCTTGCCTTTGCCCTATTGCCCGTCCCGGTTTTCCGCCTGTAGGTCCTCTGACCTGATTTCCAACACTTGCCTCATTCATCCATGCAGCTGCTGCTCTTCCTGCCGGCTCTGCTGGGGCTTTGTGTCTTCCTGGCCGCTTTCCCTTCCCGAGCTCTCTGCCGTGATTCCCTGGCACCCTGTTGTCTCTCTCGATGTGTTTTCCAATGTCTGTGTCTGAAGCTCAGCACTTCCCTCTTTTTTTAGTGACTACCCTCCTTGAAGGAGAGTCTGAAAGAGTGTAATAAACTGATCTGAGCAGCCAAGATAGAAATTGTATGGAAAACATAATGCAGATCCTGTTCTTATGGGAAAGCCACTCAGGTACCTCTCAGATGTATCAACTCCTACTGTAGACACTGGTGTGACTCTATGAACTTGATGTCTGGTGCATGATGGGTAAGTAGCAAAATGAAGTGATAGGACAGGGACAAAGATTAGTGGTGAGAAATGACTCCAGCAGTCTGACGGCAATGAGGTGAAAGAAATGATAGAGATATGCAGGAATCCTAAAATAAAACAAAACCAGGTAGTCTTTGGGACTTTTAACAGTAAAAGAAAACTGAAGCTATGAATTATGGTATGTGTATTTCTGAAGGCAAAATATAAATCAGTTAAGAGAGGGCATAGGAATTTATATTATATTTTAGTAAATTTTCTTCCAAAATGGTAACCATAAAAGAATAGGGCTAAATGGGTAAAATGTAGCTCTTTAGAAAACTCAGCTACTCACATTTCTGCTTATAAATGGCTATTAAGTAAATATGATTTTTAACTGAACTAAAATTATCTGAATTGTTGTAGAAATATTACAGAGTTCACAGCTTTGTCAGTAGTCCCCATCTCTTTGAGCAATATGGGAATACTTAATTTCATTTAATTTGTATCATGTCAATGTATACTTTTTCCTTTTAATGCGATTGAACTGTTTTTCATTTGATTTTAATCCCTAGTTTGTATGTGTTAAAAAGTATCACAGTACAACAATCAATTTCTCATCGTTTGCATTGTTCATGGTGCTTTTCAAGTCACTTTCATATTCATTCTCCTGTCTTTCCCAATGAATTGAGTTGATCATACAGTATGATTTTTTTTTTAATAAAAACACAAAGGCCAAGAAGATATTATGGTGCTGACCAAAGTCATCCAGCTAATGAAAGGCAGATGCAAGACTAGAGCCCTAAATGTATCTGACAGTGTCTCCCTTAACCTTTGGATTTTGGCTGGTTTTTGACTCATCCCTTCAGTTTTATCTCCTCTATCTGTGTTCACTGATGGCCATCTGGCCCCTAACCTCTTAGCTCCTCCTTGACTCTCAGTGTCTAGAATGTCTTAACCTTGCATCCATGTTTTCTGGTCTCTCCTTGTGCTGCTAATCTCCCCTGGCTGTTCTTAGTCCCAGATCAGAATTCCTGTGTGAACCACACTGCTGTACAATGAAGCTATGCAAGACAACAGCCTTCACCCACCCTACCCCCAAACCTCTAGAGGGAACTAGGGAATACCTGTGCCTTCTCACCTGTTCATTACCTTCAGTTCAGTTTAAAAGTCAGATCTGCAAAGGGGAGTTGGAGCCTTCTGTGAGTCTCCTTCTCTCCACACCACATACAGATGCAAGCAGGTAGGCATGGGCGTGCACAAGCACCCCCCACCAAACATATTTTATGATTTAAGGCTAAGGTATCAATCACTAAATAAAACTGCTAACAATTTTATAGGATATTTCACCTCTAAATGTGTTTAGATATATATTACACAATTCATTGTATACATATGTATGGAGAAAACGCCTATACTCTGCTTTTGATTTTTTCAGGTTAAAAAAGAGATTGCATTATTTTGTTGATCAGTTTCCTTAGGAATCATCTTTAAAAATTATTCCAGTTAAAGCATTACTGTTACTACAACTACGATTTTATTTAAGTTGCCTGAATTTCATTTCTGTTTCAGCCTGGTGCAGTCATTTTGCTTACTTTAAATATTTTCTTAATAATCATAGAAAAACTCAGCTATTACTTAATTTAGTGTATTTGTACATGTCTAGTTGAGTGTAGTGGGTATAGTTGTGTATGTGTGTACATGCATATGCAACTTTATATAGTTGTGTATGAATGTATATGTGATGAATGATTAATAATAATTTTTCAGATGAAAATGTGTGTGGATTAATGGTTTCCTCTTTGGTCCTTTGACAGATGGCTATGTATATTTAGTAGTATTTAATATTTTAACTCAGGGTATACTGTTTAATTTTTAAAATTTTTCCTGATATTATAGAAAGCCAAGTATTAAGAGTATTTTTTTCTCTGTGAAATCTCATATATTTTATGATATAGCAAAGAAGTGACAAGTGACATATTCAGTTGATTATGTCAGTCTACTTTATGCCAGCATTAGAAAACTTGCAAATAAAATTTCATGGTCAGTCAATGAGTGAAGATTTGAAATTATTATATAGTTTAGTAGAAGTTACCTTTATATTAATTCTCCATATATCTTAAGGTTACAACATTGTTTTCTTGTATGTGGTAAAATGAGGACAAATTACACACTAGTTAATACAAGTGATTGGGCTAGTAAAACTGATGGGTGTTTTCTCCCAGGGCTTTTGTTTTCCTCATAACAGTTTTATTAATTGGAACCTCATTCACTGTAAATGACAGACCTACAGCTTCCCTAAGTGTAGGCGTGAGGGGGAAGGCATTGGCCTCCATAAAACCAAGCCACAGTAGAGACGTAGCTGACCGCAGGGACTGGAATGCCACCCAGAAGGCTTTTCTCCATGTCTTCCTCTCTGCTTCTCTGTACACGTTTTCATTTTCTTAGCTTTCCTATGACCATATAGCTCGCAACCTCATACCAGGAAGGACTCACCCTTCTTTAGATCCAGAACATTCCAGGAGAGGGCTCTGGATGACTCGGTCTGAATAACATGGGACTCAGGGTCTTTTAGGATTGGGCAGACCCTCTCCACAATATCAGGCTAAATGGAGGAAGTATCCATTCCCATAAAGGAAAGGGGAAGTGAAAAATGTTAGTAAATGCAGACATTCCCAACATGCCAGCATTTCACAGGTGCTGACCATGTACCACACACTGTGCTGAGAAACTTATTTGCCTTGTTTAATTGCATTCTCATAATAACTCCTTGAGGTGAATACTTACCACCCATTTGACAGATGAGGAAACACAGTTTGAGAGGCTTAGAGGCATACTGTCTTCTGTGTGACAGAACCAAAATACAAACAAAGGTCTATGTCACAAAACTTGATGCTCTTAACTGCCATAGTGTACTATCTTAAACTACTTCAATAATCATTCCTATTTCAAGATACTCAATAGAAACAAAATTATATTTTCCGTATTCTTCAATTTTTAAATAATTCACAGAGTAATTGAATATGTTTATGACTCTTTGCTGTTGGTCTTTCTTCACTGAAATGCCAGGCTGCATAATGGAATCATAAACAGTTCACTGATTTCCTGACACTGAGGGAGAAGGTTTCTAGGCAATTGTAGACTTTGTCTTTTTAATTTTCATATAAAATCTTGAAGTATAAGTAATCGCTTTCAGGCCTATAGACCACAACAATAATTTCATTAGCTTCTCAAGTCCAAATTAGATTAGTAAAGTTGTAATGCATGCAAAAGCACAGAAAAATATAATGTTACTTTCTTTTCCAATGTTCTTAACTACAGAGCAGTAATGTGATTTTTCACAAATAAAAGTTCTATGGTATCTGTATGAATATAATGCATCTAGTCTTCAACTTTTCTAAAATATAATGAGCCAGCTGAGTAAGCCCATCGATTGGGTAAAAATTTGGAATTTTTTTTTCATGCTAACTCCTACCATAGTAATAAAATCTCATTGAAGTAAACAACAGTCTTCACGAACAATTATATGATAAAGGTTTGTTTGATGGACATACCGTTTTCAATTAATTGTTTACCATCTGTTATGTTCTCTAATCAGTGTTACAGACATTCATAAATCACATTTGCCTCATAAAAAGATGGCAGTAGTTTACATGTGTGTTTTTTATTGTAATCAGCATCTGGGACATTACTTTCTGATTTAAACATAAAGGACAGGAGGATACTAAGCTCTTTTAATGTGGTATAAGGTACTTATTTTTTGTGATTGTTGTTCTTGGTAAAAAGCTGGAATCTTCGAAGAATGAATTAGAGGTTTTCCTGTTTTTTAGGAAGTGTAATCCTAGCAAAGGCATAAATTCTTCTCTTCAATTAGACTCATCACTTATTTTGGCAGTACATAAACATAAGCCATACTTAACTTGTAAGAATGGCAAAACATGGATAGAATGCTCCAAACTTCTCTGTAGCTTGATCAGTCACTAGGGGCTGTGTTTAGCCGGGAAGCAGCCTGGGGAGAGATTGAGCAGTCATGTGGCAAGAAATAAAAGAGTTTGAATCTAAAACTCGGTCTTTTGATTCTTAAAGGAGAAAGGGGAGAATTTTATTTTTTATTTTCTTTTTCTAGTTCCAGATATTGTACAGAGATCTATTTATACATTTAACAAGTAAATTTTGATTGCCTACTCTTTGCAAGGGGGTGTCTAGACACTGGGGATACAAAGGTGGGCAAAACAGATTTTTTTCTCCTGAAACATTTTCAGCTTTTCCATTCCTTTTAGTGCTACCTGCCTGCCCCCAAGGATCCATCTGTTGATGTCCAGCCTAAATGAATTAACTTGAATAAATTGCAAAACTGTCACTACTTGGAGGAAATTCAGGGATTATTCCTGAATAAAGAAAATTGAAATATCTCAGGTTGCTTAGCGAGGCCCTGGCTGTCTGTTCCAGAGTCTCTTTGCTCTTCCTGCTTCTTTCCTTGAAGTTGCATCTGTCTAGTGGTTGGCCCCTGCTTCTTCCTCCACTCAATGCTGGGCTTATTTACTTTGACCCACTTCACAGGAAGAGTAAACCTTGAATGTATTTAGACTCCAGTTCTGCCCCTGTTGACTTCAGGTCAGTGGTGCCATGCCAGGTAGCTCCCTCCACAGTGTGTTTTGTATTCTGAGTTCCCCTCCATTTGTGTCCCCTCTCTTAATACCTTGCATTGAATATTTGTGGAAGGTAGTCCCTAAATCTATTTACTTTTGAGATCTTGATGTTCCCTAAATATATCTATGTTCTCTTTTATTTAAACAAAAAAGAATTTGAGAAGTCCACTGGCAGCATGGATGAATCCATGCCATCTTATCATATCCGTATTGAAAGATTTAGGCTGCATATTAACAGGTGAATCTGCTCTGAGTAGCCTCTCATTATTTTCATCCTTGTAATTTATTAGATGGACTTAATTAGAAGCACTAATCAGCCGTGGCACTTGATGATGTACTCGTAATCTGGCTCATAGTGAGCGGTTGTCATCAGTTATTGTACAGAGTAGGAAATGGTCAGGGTCCTCTCAAGCACAGATTGAACAGTTCAGGGCTATTAAATGGATCCTAATCATTTCATCAGAAAATTGGAAAAGAATGTATTTCCCCAGTATTTCAATCAGAAACGTCTTTTGGTCATGAGGAAGAGAGCGAGAGAAATCGGCGGGTAAAGAAAGAGAGATATTGAGAGAGCAAGTCAAGTCTTTTCCCTTGAGTTCTTGTTGGCTAATCAACCTGGTTTGCTTATGTGAAAATCTCTACAGATATTTAAGCCTCCCAGAGTTACTTATAGAATAGTCAAAAGGAATTAAAGAGTAACCTTTCTCAAGAGCCAACTGTGTGCCACACATGTGCCCGTAGCTTTCTATATATTAACTGAGGTTGAAAGAGATAAGGAATATGTCTAGGATTATGTAACTGGTTAGTATTGGAACTAGCATACAATCCTCTAATCTTCTACCAAGAAAAGATTCAGATATGCAAATTAGTAGCACAGCATTTATGCTATGCAACTGAACTGCAGTAAAAATGCTAGTTGTGAATTGTTTTCTTTATTTAATATTTCCTTTTCATCTTTTGGTAGAATAAAACAGTAAGATTATAGATACATGCAAAAAAGCAAATAGTATAAGTAAGGTATTTGGAATTATGTACTTGAAAGGACTTAGTAAGGTTGATCCTTCTATTTCACAAGAATTCTTTATAAGTGCTTTACACAAATGTGAGAAGGAGGAAGGAAAATGAAGTGAAAACATGTCCACTTAAAAGTGTAAAGTTGAATATTCTCAATAAAATGGAGCACTAAAAATTCTATTCAGTCCAACTCAATTAAGTAATTACATACTGAGGACATACCAGACTCTAGACTGGCTACTGTAAAATTGATATGGAAAGAAAGAAAGCATTCATGACATTGGGCTTTAAAACTTAAAGAGTAGAAAAGCCGCAATGGAGATAAGTGTTTATATCGTAATTGAGAAAGAAAATACAATACATATGGGAAACCTTTATTAAAAATAACACTGGGCTAATTTTAATAATTTCTACCATTATTTCATAGGAGAAACATAGTTTCCTTTTTAAAGTTTAAAAAATAGCTTTGCATAAGCACTCAAAGGAAGGGTTTCTTTTCCTGTACTATTAAGATTTCTTTGAGATATGCAGAGGCTCAACCTTCTTACGTAATTAAACTGAGGTGAAATAGACTCTTGAAATAAAATATTTTTCTAGCATGAGAAAATAGGGTTTGCACTTGATAAAACTGGGCTGGGCAGGTCAAGTAACTGGCCTAGAGGCAATGGGCAAAATGGGAGCAGGGCTGATTCCAAATTCTAGTCCCTGTTCCTGGTCCAGCTTTGGTTTTCCACCTACATTCCAGTGAAGTATATTGTAGTCTTTTTCCTCATGATGTAAAGGAGAGCATGGCATCAGCGCTGTGCTACTGATTTGCATATTTGAAGAAGTTAAGCTAATTGAATGACAGAAAACCTCAGGATTTATCTTTCCTTTTTCCTCTCTTCCTTCGTCTTCTTCCTGTTTCTTCTTTCTAAAAGATAATTATCTCTGCTGCCTTAAATATCTTTGTAAGGCAATAAAGAAATTGGCATGTTAAAATTATAACCTATAAATATAAAATAAGTATAATATTTATAATCTATAATATATAAATATATAATGTAAATACATACAAAAATATAAGTAATAGGCCAGGTGCAGTGGCTTAAGCCTGTAATCTTAGCCCTCTGGGAAACGGAGGTAGGAGGATCACGTGAGGCCAAAAGTTTGAGACTAGCTTGGGCAATAGAGTGAGACTTCATCTCTAAAAAAAACAAAAAACAAAAAAATTAGCTGGCCACTGTGGCACATAACTGTGGTCCCAGCTACTCAGAAAGCTGAGATGGGAGGATTGCTTGAGCCCAGGGGTTTGATGCTGTGAGCCATGGTCATGCTACTGCACTCCAGCCTGGGCAACAAAGCAAGAACCTGACTTAAAAAAATGGTTTGTATAGATATAATTTAAAAATATATATAAACAATTATATATAATATATATACAATTTTATTTATATACATGATATATAAAAATATATTTTTTCTTCTGAGTAGTTGAGTGGATATGTATGTAATAAAAATTAAAATATAATTCCACCCTCAGATTTTGGCCAGTTCAATGGGAGGACCTGAAGGGAGGAGAATGGAGAGTGACAGGGCACACACACACACACACACACACACACACACACACACATACTTTAGAGAGCGGGAAAGTGACATAGAAAAAAAAAAGGTCTTCCGGTCTCAGAATTGCTAGCAAATTTATTTGGTTTTCTCCTGCTCTTTCCTCCGGTTTTTCTAGCATTAGCCTCTCTTACCGCCTTTCCAATGCAAATTAGATGACCCTCTTATCACTGAGCTTCGTTTGCTCTCTGGCCTCCAGTATTTAGTGGCTGTGCTCTGCGTGGGGTTGACACCAGAACCCAATGGAATAGAAATATCCTGTGAGCTTCAGCTACATGGTCCAGAGAAATCAATGTATATGCCAATAGGCCAGCTGCATTCCATCCTGAACAGCTATTAGAACCACCTGGGGAGCTTTGACATCTCTCCATGCCAGACCTGACATTGACCAGGGAAATCAGTACCTTTTTGGGGAGGAGCCCTGGATTACCAGCTTTAAAAACTCACTCAATCCGTCAATGTCAGGGTTTCTAATATGACACTGGAGTTCTTCACAGGTGGAAAGGATTCTCTACTCGTGTAGGTCGTCGGCTTTAGCATTTACCACAGAATACCTATTCAGAAAATTTGACATAACATTTGTCGTTTGATTTTCAAATGAGAGGACTTTTTCTTTTAAAGAATGCATTTACCTTTTTTAAAAAAAAATTTTTCTGCCTTTTTGATGTTTGAATTTATTTATTTATTTATTTATTTATTTATTTATTTTACCCCAAATAATCATACCTTCATATTTCACATGTTGCTTCTTCTTATGTGTTTCACAGACTTCTGGAAAGTTTTTGTTTTGTTTTTTACTTTGCTCTGTGCTTGGCTTAACAGTATGCACTCAGCTGGGATTGTTGCTGCACTCGAAACTCTTATTTTGACTCCAAAGTGACTAGTTAATATGTTTCCTTTCTGGCAGACAGACGGTGAATTGAACATAGAGCTTTTCTTTTCTTCTGAGTAGCTGCTTGAGTGGGGATTATGTAATAAATACCACACAAGAACTGCTCAATAAATAGATTTTTGCATTAAGGAAAGACAAAAACGTCAGAGGCAGTAGACGATGTTTTGACACAAGACAAAGAACCCATGGGCCTCCCCGTGCCAGGTTATTTAATGTCTGACAAAATGAATTTTTACTTTATCTGAGGAAAATTATCATAACTAAGTTGTCTGTTCTGAAATGAGTCTTGTATTTCTTTTTTTTCAGTAGTAGATGCTTGATATATCTTTGAAAAAGCCCAGTAACTTATTAACAGACACAGGTGTTTAATCATAAAAGTTACAACCTCTCATGAGACTAAGAATGATTTTTTTGTCTTGACATAGCATTTTACATTTATATAAAACATATAAAATATATTATATATTTATCATTTTATAGATATCTTTTTCTTTTCTTTTCTTTTCTTTTCTTTTCTTTATTTTTTCTGATGGAGTTTCACTCTTGTTGCCCAGGCTGTAGTGCGGTGGTGTGATCTTGGCTCACTGCAACCTCCGCCTCCTGGGTTCAAGCGATTCTCCTGCCTCAGCCTCCCCAGTAGCTGAGATTACAAGCATGCACCACCACACCCGGCTAATTTTGTATTTTTATTAGAGTAAGGGTTTCTCCATATTGGTCCGGTTAGTCTTGAACTCCTGACCTCAGGTGATCCACTCACCTCAGCCTCTCAAAATGCTGGGATTACAGGTGTGAACCACCACACCTCGACTCTAATTGACTTATTTTCTTTATTTATCTTGTACTAGTATATTCAGCCTATCTACCAACTGTGATGTTTTCTCTTCTCTTCAATTTAGCTGCCAAGAGATTTTCGAAATTTCTCTATAGACTCCCACCACTTAAGCAGCACAACTCGTAGTTCTGTGGTTGCTAAATATCAATGCCTAGAATTTTTGGAAATTTAGAAAGACAAACATATGTGTTTTTGTCACCTTTGACTTGGCTTTTAAATAATATTTAAATAAAGTCAGGCAGACCAATTTACACTGAGGATGAAAGTTACGGGTTAGGAGAGCTTGCTTAGGTGCATTTTATGATGAAGTTCATCTACGATGAAGTTTGATGAACTTTAGATCATTTTACAAGTGATTTGGAACATTCTGAGGTGAGGTAGAAATTGCTAATGTGATATGTACTGAAAGATGAGTTGTTATCACAAAGAATAGTATGATTTCTGTCTCAAATTAATGTACAGTTTACCTTGATTGCATGTTTCTGAGCTGCCTCTTTATTTGCAGTGGACAGTCGGACACCACCATCAAACCAGCTAGCTAGGAAAGGAGGTATTTTAAGGTGTAGAAGGTAGAGAGGCCCAGGAGTATGGAGCTGCGCTGGAGACCTCTGTAAGCTGTTTTGAGACTTTTCCCCTCTGTGTTTATCGCATTCCTCTGCCGTTGTCTTACCGGCTCCCCGTTTCTCATACTTCTGACCTTTGGCTTTGAACTTGACTTTGATTTCTGTCTGTATCCTTTGATTCTCCTCTGGACTCGCCCTGCCATGTCCTGTCGCCTGTCCATGTGTTATGGCTGCTCTTTTTGTCTGAAGTTTATTTCAGGCATTGTAGAAGCCCCTTGCTCTATTACATATTTAGGATGGTCCTTGAAATCTTGCTATTTTCCTGCTAAAATGTTTGTGGGCTGCAGATGATACCCTTTATTAAAAATAAACTGCCAAACAGCCTAAGAGATTATCACTATCTAAGGTATGTTATTTGCCTTCAGTTATTTATTTTTAGGAACACAATAATCTTATTTTCTGAGCATTTCAGCTTATAATTTATAGTCATTTGTCATTAATTATACTTGCCATTTCTCTTGAGAATACTGAAATGAAAAAGTGTGTTTGGGTTTTATGTAACTAAATTTATGAAAAAGAAAAATTGGTTTATTTCTTATGTTCTTACATTTCAGGCTTTACAAATATATTAAAATTCAAAAACCAGGTCAATTTATTAATCTCAGTAACTGTTTCATTCTCCTTTTGAGTGTGTGATTAGGTGTGGCAGAGAATTCATGGATGAAGTATGGGGAAAATTTTTCTTACCCTGGCCAATTTTTATCCAGGAGTAATTTTTTCTTACTTTTTCTCTGTATACCTCAGTAGCGTTGGTAACACTCACACTTGGCTATTAAGAATATGCAATCAGACATCCAAATTATTCTATTTCTTTTTTTTTTAATCGCAGAATTGACTCCTGAGGAGAGAGCCCAAAAGATTGCCAAAGCCATGCGCAAACAGTCTTCTGAAGTCAAAGAAAAATGGGAAAATCTAAATGCTATAACTAGCAATTGGCAGAAGCAAGTGGACAAGGCCTTGGAGAAACTCAGAGACCTGCAGGGAGCTATGGATGACCTGGACGCTGACATGAAAGAGGCAGAGTCCGTGCGGAATGGGTGGAAGCCCGTGGGAGACTTACTCATTGACTCGCTGCAAGATCACATTGAAAAAATCATGGTCAGCATCATTGTCTTGGAAAGATTTTTCAGAAATGTTTTCTTGTTAAATATAATGCATATAAAGAGAGCCACATATGTAAATTGTTATAAGGGATTGTTACAAAGCCAGCACCGTTGCAGCCCCACCCATCAGGAGTCAGGACAGATGCTTTCCATATGTCCCTCAACCCTGCCCTCAAATAACAACTAATGCAACTTTTATCGTAATTTACATTTCTTTTTATTGTTTACCCAATGGTGCATCCCTAAACAATATAGATTAGGTTTACCTATTTTTTTAAAAAAATTTAATCTCCAGATTTCCCCTCTGTTCCTGTTTTCTTTTCTTTGCAGTTTATTTGTTAAAGACACTGAATTGTTTGTTTTGTATGGATTCCTAGAGCCTGGATTTTTCCGAGTTGCGTCCCTATAGTGTAGTCTCAAGCTTCCTCTCTACTCTGTATCTCTTGTAACTTGGTGGTTGGAGGTAGAGGTATAATCAAAAGCACACTCTTTTACTGGGACCTCTCATCTATAAATTGTATCTTACTATATGAGTATATTAATGAAGAATTAGTTTAGCTATAAATTATCCTTGTAGTTAGGAATGCCCAAAGCTAAGAATGTTAGACCTATGGTTACGTCCCTTTTGGTTGCCACATTCTAGAACATCTCCAGAAAAAAAAGTTAATAAAATTTAGGCAATAAGAGATAGAAATAATAGATTTAGTGTAGAGAAGGATTTATAGTAGCATACTAAACTAGGTAGTCATGAATCAAATCAGAGGATAAGCCAGTGAAAAATTAGATGTTAGGCTGACAGTATCCATTAGGAATGGAATTTTTATTGCAGAAGATATGTGTCATTTGTGTACACACACTGAATAGCATTCTCCTTTTATATGCGTGTAGCTAAACAGGAAAGAGAAAGAAGATCTAGGAAATTACCTGAATACTTAGGTTAATTGCGTAAGTAAATATACAAATGTATAGATACCAGAATAATAATAATAGGTAGCATTTACTGAGGCTTACTGTGTTTCAAGAACTATTCTTAGCCAGTTTGAATAGTTCTCTCTCTTAATCCTCACACCAACCCAACAGGATAGGTATTATTATTATGCCTGTTTGTCAAATAAGAAAACTGAAAGTAATTGCTCAAGCCCACATAGCTAATAAGTGGTAGAGTTTCCCTTCCTTTTTTCTTACTCTTCTCTTTCATTGCAGAGAACTTTTTACACAACTTTGATCAACTGCTTTAATTTCAAGTGTTAAAAGTTAAATATTAAATTTTAAGCTAAATGTTTTTTATTACTAAAAGTGTACTGGTGTCGGCCATCTTTCCGTGTAAATATACATGTATCCAGCTATCCTATGAATTAAAGAGGCGTCTTCCTAGTATTTGAAACCTTACGATTTTAAAAATCATTTCCATGGATGGACTTGAGCTTAAAATAACCCATTGAAAACAAAACCTTTAGCACAGCTTCCTTGGAAGCTGCACATTTGTTGTATTTGAATGGATAGTTTTAGACACTGAAAATCTTTAAGTCAGCAGTTTACAAAAATTATGTTTTATTGGACTGCAAAAATACCTCTTGGTTAGAGCGGGAATTTACCCATTTGAATTGAAAGCATCAATTTATAGTGCAGAATGGTTAGTGTTTGGGGAAAAGTGAAGAATTGTACCTGGAGTTATTAAATGCCTGGAAGTTTGGGAGTTGATAATCGCATTTGATTAAACCACTTACCCACCTCTAAATCCAAATCCTTTTGTTTAAATCTCTGCATAAGTAGAAGCCAGGAAAAATACAATTAATATTTTAATAGAAAGGAATAAACTAAATTAAAATATTTTAATATCTTTTTAGGAAAAAAGAAAATAAAATCCCAAGTCTTATTAAGACATGTAAAATAGATTCAAAGTCTGGGATGTGTTACATGTGGTTTAAAGCATACCCCAAATCTCACTGACAGTGTAGTCAGATAAAAATAAGTAGTGAGTTTTGCTAAATATTATTAAGTATGTCAAAGCAACTGGAAAACAAAATCCTTGGGGGTAATCAAATAATGTCAACTCCCTAAAATTATCGTTAATCGTTCTTATTTACAGAATACACACCTTCTGGCAAGAGAAGGGCATAGGAGTCACACCTGCCAACAGACTGCCAGTTAGCACCTTTGATACTAGCAGATGTTCTGTTTTTATGGCAAGGAAGGCCACATAGCCTCCTATTCTGTTATAGGAAAGTGCAGTCATAACATGATAAATTGGTTCTTTATACTAGAACACACAGCAGTTCTGAAACCATTTTAAAACTTGCTTTATCTCAAGCCCCTTAATTTGGAAGCTCTTCAAAAACAAAAGATAAACTTTCTTGATAGAAAGACTTCTTGTTGCCATATAACACCTGACCATAAAAAGAAAAACAAAAAACAAAGACCTTGTTTGTCAAAGCTTTTTAAATGTTTTTACCTGTGGCTTATATAGAGAAACATTATCTTTGGAGAGGAAAAATTTAAACTTCTTTTCTGTTCCAGAAGATTTTTTAAGCCTGTCGTGAAATTATAATCTATTTTTCAAAGTTTACTATCTTTTGAAATAAAATTATTATTTGAAATTATATAAATCTCAAAAGATTTTCTAGCATTTCATTTTTAATCTTCAATAGATAAAAAATAAAAAGATGTTGAATTTAAAAGGTAATTGCAAGTCTTGAGTCCACCAGGTTACCTACCATGGAGACAGTATTAATGCATAAAGTTAAAATCATGACTGAAGAAACCTTGAAGGACTTGAATTCTGTCGTTGTTCTCAAACTGAATCTGAGGGACCCAGACCTCTTCAAAGTCCAGACTGAAAAGTTCCCTTTGCCCACCCTAACCCACACCTCCTGTCGTGTGCTTCTGTAATAACTGTGAATGCTTTACACCTATAATGCCTCTGTAACCATACAACTGCTCTTCTTATTTAATTGTATTTGTGTGTTTGTCTGTGTATGCACATTTTGTCATCTATTAAAATGCCAAATCTGTAGCAGTGGAAAAAATACTACCTCAACTCTTCCTCTCTTTCCATATTGCAGCAATTCCCATGACTTTGCACACTTCTCTTCTTCTACCCTGTCTTTGAAATGTTGGTAGCTGCAGGGTTCCGGTGATATTTCTTACTTTATACATGCTGATTTCAAACTTCCAGTGTTCATAGTTCTCACGCTGACTCGAGTCTCTTAAAGAACCTCCCCACTTAAATGGTGGAGAGGCCAGGCACAGTGGCTCATGCCTATAATCCCAGCACTTTGGGAGGCCGAAGCAGGTAGATCACGAGGTCAAGAGATCGAGACCATCCTGGTCAACATGGTGAAACCCCATCTCTACTAAAAATACAAAAAAAAAAAAAAAAACTGGGCATGGTGGCACACACCTGTAGTCCCAGCTACTTGGATGGAAGGCTGAGGCAGGAGAATTGCTTGAACCCAGGAGGCAGAGGTTGCGGTGAGCCAAGATCACACCATTGCACTCCAGCCTGGGTAACGAGCAACACTCCGTCTCAAAAAAAAAAAAAAAAAAAGAAAGAAAGGGTGGAGAATGTAGAAATGATGAAACCTGAGGGCCGATGCTAATGTAATGGGATGTTTACAACACCTGCTAATTCTAAGTTAAGTTTGGTACATTATTAACTATAATTTTGTGGTGAATTTAAACTTAAACTTTCCTTTTAGTATCCTAGTTCTGTTCTCCTCTGTGTTAATATTGCTCAAATATCATTTTTGTGGGCCTTTCTCAATAGAAATTAATTTTCTCTCTCTTGGATTGCAAGCCCTGTGCTAAATAGTGAGGGTCTATTTCCAAGCAGCTTCCATTTTTTTGTTGGGGACATCAAGAATATGGATGCCCATAATGACAATTTCTAAGTCCTCTTACTGTGTTGTTTTAATGACTCTAGACCTTGCTCAGAGGTGGCATTTGTCAACTGGCGTTTGTCAATTCTGAGACTCATTTACCTCTTTTCCTACATACTCCACTCTTCCTGCCCCAGGCCTAACCACAGACAGTGTTTATAAATGATTTTGACAGGGACAGACCTTACTTCTTGAGTCTGTGTTAGGCCTTGGTTTCATGGTTAGGAAAGTTGTTTTTACTGGCCACTTTCTAACTTAATTTTAAGTGGAAACATGTTTAAATCAAGTTGTCGCATTTGGTGAAAAAATATTAAAGTAACTATGTTAATAAAACAGAATAGAAAGAAAATATGAATACAAACTAAAGATAAAATCAACATTAGATATCAGTAAAATGGAAAATAATGACAGACATCTTCCAGAGTAAACTGCATGTAATAAAAAGTATGAAAGGAAATACATAATCATTTAAATGAGTTTGAATTATAATTTTTCTCTTCACACACTTATTTATATTCTTTGGGTTATAAACAGTGACTTTTTAGTTCTTCATCCAAGTTATGGAAAACCTGAATTATGTTATCTGCTGTTGAGTGAGCAGCTGTAGTTGATGTCCTCTCAGCTGGCCTTGCCATTTATTTGAAGTACAGTTCCAGGACACCTGCATATGCCAAAAATCTTGCCTACTCAAGTCCACGTTTCACCCTGGAACCTGCATATATGAAAAGTCATCTCTCCATATAGACATGGGTTTCACATCCTGCAAATACTATATTTTCCATATGTTTGGTTGAGAAAAATGTGTGCATACGTGGATCCATGCAGTTCAGACCCAAGTTATTCAAGGGTCAACTGTACTAGCTTTTGTAATATTTTTTTCCAGTAATATATTTTTTGGTTCTTCTAGGCATTTAGAGAAGAAATTGCACCAATCAACTTAAAAGTTAAAACAGTGAATGATTTATCCAGTCAGCTGTCACCACTTGACCTGCATCCCTCTCTAAAGATGTCTCGCCAGCTAGATGACCTTAATATGCGATGGAAACTTTTACAGGTATCAGCTTATTCCCCTTCGTAATGCAGGCTTACACCTTGGGTGGCCTTTAAACATGATCTCACTATTCCACCACTCATCTCATTTTCTCTTTCTTTCTTGATGGTATTTGATAATGAATTTGGCATGTGATGACATCAGGTATTTGTCTTTCAGTATCTTGAACCTAAATTCCTCATTTATTTATAGAGTTTAATTTAACTTTTTGATGTACTATTCATATGATATTTGTAGAAAATTGCAAAAGGTTAAATAAATCACAGTAATTGAAACCTGTGGTAGGTCACAGAAACATTTTTCACATAATGGCTCATAAAGGAGTCATTTTTCTTACTTTCGTCATGTATTTTTTTTTGTTTGTTTCATTTTGAAAAATTAAGGAAGTCTCTATTGTTTTTCTTCTAACTGGTTGCTATATAAATGTCTTCCTTATTTTTTCCAGTTAGCACATTTATACCAGTGGTGTTTACCTTTACTTCTTAGATTTTAGCTAATGCAGTTGGTTTAATGACTCTAGACCTTATTTAAATATGCAATTTTGGTGTAATGCATAAAAACATTTGACAGATATAATATTTTATCATATAATGGATTTGCTGAATTCAAATATCAAAACACTCAATGGTTCAAATTTTCTTATTGAAATTGAAGAAGAAATTAGTGTATAACATTTTACAATCTTCAGTCTTTGCAAAGAGTGTTAATAATGTAGGATTAGTAAAGCAAAATCTGTTAAATTTATATATGTTATCTAGTGGGTGGAACACAGAAGTATTTGAACTTTATTCTTTTTTTTTATTCTGCTCTGTTTCTCTAATTCATTATCTTCCCGTGATGATTCTTATGGTCCATCTTGATTTACTTCCCATTCTGTTTCTGTTATCACTGCTTCTAAAGATTAGAAGTTGGGGAATATGTTATACTTGAAAGAAGATATGTATTCTGTCATCCTTATCTGTGATGCTGGTAACCTCTAGAGCTCAGATGTTAGTTGCTGGTTGGACAAGAAGAGAAAAATCTATGCTGGTAGGCTACACTGTTGAGTTGCAAGAATAATATTTTCTTTACTCATCAAGTGTGGCATTTGAATGCTTTTTGGCCTTAATGAACGAAGTGCATACTAATGCAATTTAAATGACTAACCAGGAGAAACGAGTGCTGACTAGGGAACCAGACATACACAGTTTCATTTAAGGACAGCTGCAGATGAGATGGTCCTTCTAAGTGGAACAATGACAAGCATTACGTAGACCAAGACTAGAAAAAGGAAATGGAAATGTCAGTAGGCTACATGCAGTTGTTATTGACTTGTATTTAGTTTCTCAGTTTAGTAACCCTTTGCATTTTGATAATGCAGAGAACTAATTATAGAATGTGTATTTTTGAAAAGCTGGGCATGGTGGCTCATGCCTGTAATCCCAACATTTTGTGAGGCTGAGGTGAGAGGGTCACCTGAGACCAGTCTGGGCAACATAGGAAGAGCCTGTCTCTACAAAATAAAAATTTTAAAAATTAACTGGGTGTGGTGGTGGTGTGCACCTGTAGTCTTAGCTACTTGGGAGACTGAGGTAGGAGGACTGCTTGAGGCTAGGAGTTCGAGGTTACAGCAAGCTATGTTTCTGCCACTGCACTCCAGCCTGAGCAACAGAGTAAGACTCTGTCTCTAGAACTAAAACAAAAACAAAGATGTGCATAAAAGAGGTAGAGAGTATCCAGTCTGGGCAGCATAGTGAGACCTTTCTCTACAAAAAGAAAAAAAAATTAGCCAGGTATGATTGCACATGGGTGTAGTCCCAGCTACTTGGGAGGCTAAGGTGGGAGAATTACTTGAGCCCAGGAAGTCAAGGCTGTGGTGATCCAGAATCCTGTCGCTAAACTCCAGCCTAGGCAACACAGTGAGACTTTGTCTCTACAGACAAAAGCAAATCGAAACCAAAAATGTGTATAAAAATATGAAGAGTACATTAATATGCCTGTACAAACTTAAATATATATCTCAACCCCAAGTAGAGATGATCAGATACAAATTTGGAGGATCAGATGCAAATCTTATTTGATGTTGCATATTCACATGTCTTTTCACTCTCTGTTTAGCTTCTATCACCTCACTCATTCTTTCCCTATAACTATCCATTATCTATGTACTGTTTCCTTCTAACTGTCTACTGTCTATGTATTGTTTATTTCTGTCTCTCTCTCTCTCTTTACATGTATATATTATATATGTGTTATATATATAATATACATGTTATGGGGAGCAAATGAAAAAAGTCTAAGAAACTAGATTGATAGATAACAGATTATATATATTATACATATAATTATACATAATAGATATAATCTATTATATATATATTATTATATTATAATATATATTATACTATATTATATCTATTATAATATATATAATATATATTATCTATTATAATATATAATATATATATTATCTAATATATAATAGATAAAATAATATATATAATAGATATATATCTATTATATATATTATTTTGTTATATAAATATGTGTGTGTATGTATATATCTATATCTATATCTATGTCTATATATAATCTATCTATTATCTACCGACCTAGTTTCTGAGGCTTCTTTTTCATTTGCTCTCCATAACACTTTTTACCAACTTCCTTACAAAAGAGAGATGAGTGGTCACTGATCCCATGACCATGTCTTGACTTCAGAGGCTTCAGAGACAATGGACTACCTTAGAGGCAGTGCAGAGTAACAGTTAGGCACAGATTCTGGCACGGTATGACCAGAATATGAACAGGAGTGTTGCCACTCACTAGCTTTATGTCCTGGGTACCTCTTTATGTTTTAGTTTCTTAATCTGTAAAATGATGATACAAATAACCCTTATGGTTATTGTGACGATTAAAGCATTAATTTCTATAAATTGTTTAGAAGAGTAACTGGCACTGTTTACTCTTATTTGAGGCCAGAAGAAGTCCTTTTTTTTTTTTTTTTTTTTTTTTTTTTAAACATTAAAATGATAACACAGATAGTGTAGGGGTGATTTAAAAAAAATTTTACCTGGGGTCGGCAGG